>VCRD01002869.1:64715-74886 GCA_006783055.1 Trinorchestia longiramus | reverse complement strand
CACTTCCAGGAAGTAGAGAGGCATTCCAGCACACAGCACGAAAAACAAGTAGGGGATGAGGAAAGCACCTGAAGACAACAAAGAAAGGAATAATTGAAGGGTGGAAAGCACTAGTGGACTACTTGCATTTTTCCCCGTGGTAAATATAATATATTTTCCACGGGAAAAAATGCAAGTAGTCCACTCCCGTGCTGTCGCTAACACAGCGCTGACAGAGGCGATTACGATCCAGTAGTTTACTATACGAAGGGTGGACAGCACTAGTGGACTACTTGCATTTTTTCCCACGGGAAAAAATGCAAGTAGTCCAAGTGCTGTCCACCCTTCAATTCTCCTGATATTGCGACGAAATGGAGGTAGTTGATTTGTACTTTAATTCTATTCGATTATTCGTATTGAATTTTTATCATGACCAAGTACAAATCAGGCGAGGAAAACAGTTAGATGTGGAAAGCACGGAAATACAAGGAGGGGTTTAATTTTTCTGATATTGCGACGAAAAGGAGATATTTGTACTCGTACGTAATAAAAATTCGATATGCATAGTCGTTATTATAAATTAAAATATTGAAGTTACTGTTAAGTATAAGCACTGTGACACAAAATGATCCAATGATTTAAATGGGTGAGTTATGTATGAAGATATTTACAGATAGTTTAAAATTTTTGTACAGTGTATACTTACGTACTTACAAATGCCTGTATATTATATGTGTACCCATAAGTTATATTTATTATGGTAATATATTTTCACCACGATCAGGAAACTAAAAGTTTATTTCTGAGTACAAAAATACAAACATTTGAAAACAGTGACACCATTATTTTGTAAACAAAAATGAAAGACAGACTCTAAAATTCAGTCGAAGGTGACACAACTCAGTGAAAATCCTTTGAAAATCAATGAAACAAAGTCAAGTCAGGGAATATTTGGAGTTATAAAATAATGTCAGTCTGGTACATCGAATTCCATTAGTCATTGCATGACTTTTCCAGTGCATGAAGTGCAATTTTGCTTTCAGTGTTTACGATGTCACGAAATTCAATTATGCATATAACGACCCAGTGTATCCGGAAGTTCTTTCTGAAAGAGTGTGTTAAAATAAAACCTAGGGTGTTTATTATTCCAGCACTACACTCAACAGTTATATGTACAAAGTGCGGCAACATAACTTCATTTTTTCAAAGGAAGTTCCATTCACAAAAAGGAAGTCATGTTGCCGCGCCCTATTGAACTCTGAGAACATGTTACGGTTCTGTTTGTTGAGACGCTGCAGGCAGTGTGCCCAGCCAATGAACAGCTTGTGGTTGTGTTGCATTTCTCTTTCCAGGGAAAAATGTGGTCGGTATAGGATTAATGCACAAGTAAAAGACACCTGAGATGAAATTATTTAGCATAAAAATAAAAAACTTGAGCCTAAAGAAAGTTGTAAGCTAATTGATGATGCATATTTAAAACATTGTTGCCGGTGGCTTCGTTTTATCAGTTGATTCCAAACCTAACTCTTTCTCGACATTCAAAAATTGGAAAATTTAAAATTGCAGGGAAAAACATATGCAAAAATATAATTGGCAAATTACATCAAGTCCAAGGGCAGAATTCTCATACTCCATTAAAAAATACAAATATCATAATTTGTTCGTGCTTGTAAGCATCTGAATTTGGTAGAAGTGTATTTAAAGTAGAAGTGAATTTGGTAGAAGTGTATTTACTCATACGCGTAGCAACTCTTTGTCATGTTTTGAAGTATTAAGGTTAAGTTATCCAGGAAAATAGGCTTACTGAGTCCAAATAAAACCGGCATCAAGTATAATTCAAAAATCCCAGTCTAACTGTGAGGTATACCGAATGATTTTGCGATGTACTTCACCAGCTAGCAATGGTAAACCTGTTATTCAAAGGTTAGTATTTTGCGATGTACTTCACCAGCTATCAATGGTAAACCTGTTATTCAAAGGTTATGATATTTCGCGGTGCATCGTAGAAATTTAATTATTAATGCTATGTCTGTGAACAAACTAAAGTTACTGGAACTGTCACTTGAGTAGGACAGTGACAGCATTCAGAGGTCAGAGGAAGAACATTCTTGTTGATAAAAGAGGAAATAAAAACATAGATGTAACTCAGATTGTTAAACTTACCTAAAATGTGGGGAAATAATGGAGAAAATTCAGTAAACGAAGCTAAAAATTCAAATTAATTTAAGAAAAGGGTACAAAATGATTTAAAACGACGAGTAAATGCAGGAATTTAGTCTTTGAACATGAACATGTTCCAAAAAATTAAGTAATTCCGGTTCACATCGATAATGATAAAAGGTGCAGTACGGACACGTTTGTTAAATGACTCAGTGATTAATACGTAAGTGAAAATTTAGTTTGAATCGTTTATGATACATGGTGTATTTAAGAGTTAAAACAGATGTGTATCTGCATTATCACTGCACTGAAGCGCTTCATGTCAACAAAAAAGCTTAATCTTAGCAATTATTTCAGGCCTATTGATCAATGGAGTCTTCTGACATCCCTAAAGAGTTCGTGTAGATCTCTAACATAAACAGACGGTTCGTAGATATTTTTGACATCCACAGACGGTTCGTAGATATTTCTGACATCCACAGACGGTTAGGACATCCACGGACATTCACAGGGGTTTTGTGAAGATCTCTGACATTCCCAGAAAGTTCTTGCAGACCTCTGATATCCACAGAAGGTTCGTTGGAACTTTTGCCATCTCCAGGGATATTGTGGAGAACGTTGACATCCACAGGGGGTTGGTGGATACTTCTGACATCCACAGGAGGCTCGTGGAAACTTCTGACGTCCACAGGGGGCTCGTGGATACTTCTGACATCCACAGGGGGTTCGTGGATACTTCTGACATCCACAGGAGGCTCGTGGAAACTTCTGACATCCACAGGGGGTTCGTGGAAACTTCTGACATCCACAGGGGGTTCGTGGAAACTTCTGACATCCACAGGGGGTTCGTGGAAACTTCTGACATCCACAGGGGGTTCGTGGAGACTTCACACATGCACTGGGGGTTCGTGGGGAACAAAGATAGGGAACTCCTGGGACTAATGCATGAAGTCACATCTGCCTGCACCACAGCGCTCACCAATTGCTGCCAATAACGACTTCCGGTGACACACAGCCCAACTACAGCCACTACTGTAACCCTCCGACTGCACTCGGTACTAAGCTCCTTTGTATTGTGTTTTAGTTATTACTAGTAAACCCACGCGTGAAAAATTTCACATGTTTTTTACTGGATTTTTTCGTTTGATTTGCCAGTGGACGCGGGCTTTGCGAAGGAGTTTCCACATTGAAGGATGTGCCTTTGGTATCCACAATACCATGCTTAGAATACATGTATACCCCATCGAATCTTTTTATCTAAATCATTAGGAGTGTGACAGAGAGACGGACCAAGGAAGCGACAAACTGTGTATTACTATATGGTGGTGGTAATATGCACTTTTTTATGATGCAATATTACTGCACTACAATAGTCAAAACATGTACTGAGTGCTGCAGTCATTGCTCCAAGTAAACAAATCTGTAAATAAAATTCGTCGTCATTAGTCCAGTTCTTGAAGAAGTAGCAGAGAAATTAAGGAAGGGTAATTACGTGCTTCTAATTCTACTAGAAGAAACAAAAATAATAAAAAAGAAATGTAATGAACGCTGAAGTAAATAATGATGTTATTCACCTAGAACCTGTATCAGAAAAAGATTTTTTTATACAAATAAGGCAACACAGCTGGGTTGCATACCCACCAATGCTGTTTTTGAAGCATATTAAATGGTATAAAGTAAAGATGTACCTAAACTCACGCTGTTTTTGAAGCACGATACAAGGAACAAACTAAAGATGTACAGGTGGTGGACAAAATAATGGAAACACCTAATATTTTACCATCATAATCTTAGAACATAATTTAAACAATCAAAACTTGNGGTAATATGCACTTTTTTATGATGCAATATTACTGCACTACAATAGTCAAAACATGTACTGAGTGCTGCAGTCATTGCTCCAAGTCAACAAATCTGTAAATAAAATTCGTCGTCATTAGTCCAGTTCTTGAAGAAGTAGCAGAGAAATTAAGGAAGGGTAATTACGTGCTTCTAATTCTACTAGAAGAAACAAAAATAATAAAAAAGAAATGTAATGAACGCTGAAGTAAATAATGATGTTATTCAAATAGAACCTGTATCAGAAAAAGATTTTTTTATACAAATAAGGCAACACAGCTGGGTTGCATACCCACCAATGCTGTTTTTGAAGCATATTAAATGGTATAAAGTAAAGATGTACCTAAACTCACGCTGTTTTTGAAGCACGATACAAGGAACAAACTAAAGATGTATACCCACCGATGCTGTTTATGTAGCACAATAAAGGGAACAAAGTAAAGATGGATACCCACTAATACCATTTTTAAAGTGCAACTTGGGCATTATAATTGGGCAGGCGTATAACTGTAGGACAAAAATGGGTTAACATGTATGACAACTAAAGGGGGTACTAACCCCTTCAGTTCTTGTAGCACAGGTTAATATATGTTAACTAAAGAAGCGTACTAACTGCCTCCGTTCATGTAGCGCAGGTATGATAACTAAACTGAAAATGAAAACTAAAGATATGATAACTAAAGATGCGTACTAACCTTTTCCGTTCTTGTAGTGCAGGTACATTAACTAACATAAAAATGATAACTAAAGACATGATAACTAAAGATGCGTACTAACCTTTTCCGTTCTTGTAGCGCAGGTATGTTAACTAAGCTAAAAATGATAACTAAAGATACGTACTAACCTTTTTCGTTCTTATAGTGCAGGTGCATTAACTATCATAAAAATGATAACTAAAGATATGATAACTAAAGATACTAACCTCCTCCGTTCTTGTAACACAGGTACGGGAACCGCCACACGTTGCCAATACCGATGCAGTTGCCCACAAGGGACAGGATGAAGTCGATGTGATTCGTCCATGTACCCCTTGCCTCTGCATGATCACGTCTCTCCTGCGCCGTCATTCCACCTTTGATATCTCCACTGAATGATGACATTTCCACGTTACCTCCATCTTCTTTCTTGCCTTCGTCTCCAGCCATGTTGATTTGCCCACAATTCGTCGACGTTATTCCTTTCTCTGTTTCTTACTTTCAAGTTATCTAATGTTGGTGTAGATGGCTGCCAATCTTTAATTGTGCTTTTGAATTTTTTTTCTTATTAAATGGGGTAAAATTTTGGTGTTGTAATTTGCGTTGATTTAATTAGAAATGCAACGAGCTTGAGCGAGATATGTCAAAGTTTAATACGTTATCTAACCGTCATCTTCTGTTAAGAAAAAAATAAGTTAACATGATGTTTGAATTAGAAATGGTCCTTCATAAAACAAATTTGTTTACTATTGAGAGAATAAATAACCGTTTGGTGACAGTAACTTTGTAGCAGGTCGTTTGAAGTGGACTATACTGGGAGACATATTGTACTGGGGAGATATTGTACTGGGAGACATATTGTACTGGGAGACATATTGTACTGGGAGAGATATTGTACTGGGAGACATATTGTCCTGGGAGACATATTGTACTGGGAGAGATATTGTACTGGGAGAGATATTGTACTGGGAGAGATATTGTACTGGGAGACATATTGTACTGGGAGAGATATTGTACTGGGAGAGATATTGTACTGCGAGATGAATTACACTGGGAGATGTATTACATCTAAGAGATTGTAACTCTCGTCATGGTTGTCAATTTTAAACGCATTACCTCACCCAGTAAATCCTCGAAACAAGTCGTCATACACGTAGAGTTACCAAAGCTTCAAGAAAATAACAATTTACGTACAACCAAAATTAATGAATCAGAGCCCCAAAATATCGATAGAGATGGTTCTCATCTTCAATACTTTTAATTAATCTACGTGGCTAGGTAAAAAAATTACATACCTTCAAATACAACTGAGATAAAATGCACGGAAGTTTAAAAACTATGATTTGTCGAGAATGAAATGCTTTAATGTGTGTAATTTAGGCAGCAAGTTTAATTTTGCCAACGAAGTTACAAGTTTCTAGCAGAAATTATTTTTTAATCTCTTACATGAATGTTTTTATGATTGAAGCACGTAGCGTATACGGGTAAACAAGGTGCGGCAACATAACTTCCTGTTTTATCTTTCAAAACGTTGTGAAAAAAAGAAATTACGTTGCCGCACCTTATATATTCATGTATCAACTTCAATGGTATCAAACTAAGCGTACAGAACTGTAAACTATCATTGCTTTGAAACCTCAAGCGCTATTCCAATGCGTATGAGTACGAATCCATAATGAAAACATCCTTTGTTGGAAGACGAGGACTTGACCCTGTATGAACCACTGTGGTTCCTGAAGTACGGTAAAAATAATTAATTTTATTTCTGCATTCTAAATGTTCCATCACGAAGTTGGGTGAAATTACATGAAAGATACTTTATTTTATGTAAGAACAGGATGTCAAGTTAGCCAAAAAATAACTTGGTCTTTATAGGGTATTATTTCTCTGCTCCCACGAGAAGCGTTGTTTGTGTCATTGATGTCTTGAACCACAATTAACTAAAAACTACTGCCATGCCCACAACCACAACTAACATAACACTACTGCTATGCCCACAACCACAACTAACTAAAAACTACTGCTATTCCCACAACCACAACTAACATAACACTACTGCTATGCCCACAACCACAACTAACATAACTCTACGGCATGGGACTTCGGTATTACGGCATGGGACTTCGGTATTACGGCATGGGACTTCGGTATTGAACCAAGAATGGGCCAAACGGCTCGTTCCTATTGCCTTATTCTATTCTACTACTGCTATGCCTACAACGACCATGCCAACGACATCGGCTTCTACACTTTCCTCTTATCTCTTTTTAATGGTGTACATGTTTTTCCTACAACCAAAACTTTCTCAGTTATACCTGTTTTTTTTGGATCCCTCAACGCTTTGACGCTCTGAACTTTGATCGTTTTCGACCGTTGTGATGAACGAGAACAGCATCGTTGCCTCTGTATCGCTAAGCCTATACGTGCTTGTGCACTGTCCAGGTGATGTACTATTAATTATACTTCTAGCTCTTCAATCGTTCATCTTTGAAGAGAATGCACGATACAATTTAGGGTGGCACTGTGCTTATACCTGTTCTTTGATCACAAATGAGAACTTTGAAAGGGAATTCACATAGCTGCCAGATTTGATGATTTTCTGCCGATATCAAAGTTATATCCGATACTGATCCCAAAATCGGTGCTATAAAACAGGTACTTAGTAACAGCAATTGATACTTACTATAAGTACTTATAACTATTGATACAGACTGATACCCAAGTTTAGTTACAGATAGTGAGGAAAATTGGGCCAATTTTGAAATTTTTTGTCCCATCCTTGGGGAATAATCATTTAGTGGAGCGTTAGTATTCTCAATTATTCTTTGGCTTCTAAAGAGTAACACTTGAGAGTTATTTAATTTAATTCAAGTACGACTAACAACTATGAAAATTTCTGAAACAGTTTGCGCTTGATTCAAACTTTCTTTCCTGTTGTCTGATTCTCTTCTTGTATTTATACTTGATACTCAATTAATACTACTTCGAGGTCTAGTATTTGGGAGGTGATTGTATTTTTCTCATTCGAATTTTTATATCTGGGGCAGCATTTTTTAACACAAACAACAATCCAAAATATTAAAATGCACTGAGACATAATATTTATTTAGAAAAATATGTCTCAGTGCCTTTTTATAAATTGCTCAAAATAAGAACCACAAGAAATCTATTTTAGAACAGTGCTTTGCAGGTGTAGCGTACAGGGAACAGAAAAGATGACTCGGGAAATGGCGCTTCCTTTGAGAGAAAAACAGAAGAAATTACCTTATTTCCGGACAGTGTCTCGCTGATGAAGGTCTGACCTGATTCTTCTAATATATATATATATATATATATATATATATATATATATATATATATATATATATATATATATATATATATATATATATATAAATATATACACTAGATAGTTCCCGTAGAAATTTCACGGTTTAGATTTGAGTAATTTGAAATTATTGTAAAGACGAATGTAGGCTATTAAATATTTACGATGAATTATTGTGTAATAAATTAATGCTTTTTATGGATATATAAAGAACCTTGTTTCTGTGTCTTGTCCATAAATAACATGGCCTAGATAGTACTCGTGGAAATTCTACGGCTTAAAAGTGGTAAAATTATGGATCCGTGAAATAAAATACATTTTTCAGTTTTCCCCTTGGTACCATCACAACCTGAATACTTTTCGTGAACATATACAGAACTTGCATTCTGTATCTTATCTACGGATAACATGGCCTTGTAGGAGGAGAACGCTAATAACGCGAAAAAGTAGCAGATTTTATAGTGATACAGTGCCTTTGATATCCACAATACAATACTTATTATCCATGTATGCCCGTTCTGACTTCAGTTAAATAATTTTCTTTCAGTAATAGATGGGAAGAAATAGGACGGACGCACACAGATAGAGAGAGAGAGAGAGAGAGAGAGAGAAAGATGGAGATATACTGTGTATTATGTCAAGTAGATTTATGGCTGTAATTGTGTTGCTCCGTTGTTTGGTTGCGTAGGAAAGAAATGAAACTTTCACTGACCATCGGGCAGCCAGGCGGTGTGTAAAATTGATGTTTAGATGAGCTGTTGCAGATTTGATCATTTGGAAGAATTTGTTGAATTTTTGTTCAATATTTTTAACACTAAAAATGGGGTTTGTGTCTAATATCATGAAATGTTTAACAAGAGCCATCAGCGTATATTAAGTGAAAATTTAGGCAGAAATCTGAATATAATTCTGGGTATTCGATTTCATTAATAACGCATGTAATTAAAATTATGAATTAAATATTCAAGTGTGCATTTTTTATGATTTGTTTTATCAGACAATTTTACTTTCATTCCAACTGGGAGACACCTTCAGGACAAATTCTACACTACACATGAAAACAAATACGTGGTGGCTGGTTCTGGGCAGGTGCTGGTGTGTTGAAAAGCATTGAAGGAACGCAATGCAAATCACATGCCCACAAATTCTTGCGTAGTCTACAAATTTTCTTTTGAGACGAAGCTTAACAGTTTGTGGGAGGGTATGAAATAACTTGATCTCTTGAGCCAAAACACTTGCAGTAACTTGGTTACAGGTATTACCATGAAACATGTGTATCACTAGTACATAGACCCACACGTGAAAATTACCGTGTTTTTTAGTGAATTTGTTCGTTTGAGTTGCCAGTGGACGCAGGCTTTGCGGAGTTTCCACATTGAAGGATGTGCCTTTGGTATCCACAATACAATGCTTACAATACATGTATACCCTACCGAATTTCCTCCTATCTAAATCCTTAAGAGCGTCACAGAAAGACAGACCGAGCAAGCAAGCAAGCAAGCAATAAACTGTGCATTATTACGTAGTGAAATTTTCGGTGGAATAGGTGGGTGGAATTAGTACAACTACGGAATGCATTGTGAGCACTCGTGACCAAAAGACCATTGTAGACAGGTTAGAGAATCCCAGACTTAATTTTTGTAGGCTATTTCTGTAACTTTTTTTATCCACTGTCCATGCCTCTAGTATATGCTGGATTTCCTCACGTTTCCTCCACCTTCATCTAATATCTTGCAACTGCACTAGCTAATTAGTCATTCATCTCCTAATTTCGGGAATGAAGAGCATGTAAAGGAATTCTAATTCAGTTCTTAGTCGTACATCGTAGATCAGGGGTTCCTAACCTTTCTGTAACCTTGCACACCTTCAGTATTTCAACAGATGAGCATGCACCCTAAATTCTTATGACGTTATGACAGCAAGGTGAGTAGAAAAATAAAATTTCCCTGAATTCTTAATAGAACTTATATGTTCTTGAAACTACAAACTAACATTAAATGTACCCGTTTAGATAAGTAAATGTGCCCTTAAGGGTACAAATACCCCAGGTTGTGAGGCCCTGTCGTAAAAAGACAATTACCTACAACTGGTACTTCATTTTTCCTATCATGCACAGGCTCTTGAGTTCTAGTCATTGCACTGGCGACACTCTAGTCTCCGTAATAGCGGA
>VCRD01002869.1:51848-64497 GCA_006783055.1 Trinorchestia longiramus | reverse complement strand
GGGATTCGAACCCGGGTCTTTCCGCTCGCAAGCAGATTCGCTCACCAGTCGACCAAGCTAGTGATACGCCAGTCGACCAAGCTGGATAGGAGGAGGGAAGTAGGCTGAGAGTGAAGGGACACTGGAGAGGAAGGTTGCCGTGGACACCGAGTCCAACCAGAGGTCCAGAGGGGTAAGGTGGGTGGATGTCGGGGCAGCTGAAGAGGTGGCTGGTGGTCTGGTCCTTATTAAAGGTAAACAAGTGGTGAAGGACAAGCCTCTGATATTGTGGCCCCGAAATAGGCCCAACCCGAGCACTGCTTCTAGCTGTTTGGAAGAAAGAGATGACCAAAAGTACTAGCATGAAGGGTGAAGAACTAGATATTGTATGGGGAATACCGTATATGCAACAGAACCATCATGATTGATGGAGCAGGAAATTAGTGAAAATAATGAAGCCATGACAATGCAGTCTTTCAGTAATTAAAGTCTGTATTGAAACAACAGGATGCGGCAACATAACTTCCTTTTTTTGAAAGGAACTTCTTTTGTAAAAGGAACTTGTGTTGCCGCACCCTGTATAAAAAGAGTGAAGAATTCGGCTGGAATAAATTTTCATACCGAAGGAACATTTTAAGACGAACATGATGACAGGCGTGACAGCAACAAGTAACTAATATTATAAGACGAAGATGACGACAGGCGTGACAGCAACAAGTAACTAATATTATAAAATGAACATGACGATAGGCGTGACAGCAACAAGTAATAAATAACTCTCTGAAGAAAAGAAACATTGTCAGTACATGGTCAGAAGTTGTGGCGTGACTCAATAACGAGAACAGAATTTACGGGACTTATTTATTGCGACTATTAGGGTAAAAACTATGCACTGTAATGATACAGAAGCAGTGAAAGCAGTTTTTTTTAGATGAAAAGTTATCAAACTCTTACACAGTGTAGCGTTTTAAAATTAAATCAAATCCTGGTATTATATTTACACTTACATTAGCTAATTTGAATGAGATTGTTAAAGAGAATTGAAAGAAAATCTTTTTCCTTAGACCGCAAGAACTCGCAGATTACTGGATCGCCAGGTACAACTTTTGGGTTACTGGATCGCCAGGTGCAACTCTTGGGTTACTGGATCGCCAGGTACAACTCTTGGGTTACTGGATCGCCAGGTGCAACTTTTGGGTTACTGGATCGCCAGGTGCAACTCTTGGGTTACTGGATCGCCAGGTGCAACTCTTGGGTTACTGGATCGCCAGGTGCAACTTTTGAGTTACTGGATCGCCAGGTGTAACTCTTGGGTTACTGGATCGCCAGGTGCCACACACTCACTCATAGGGAAAAAATTGAAGACAAATATTGGAATAAAATATATTACCTGATCTTGATTTGCTACTGGTGTAATTCAAAGAAGATGTCATATTCGCAATATGTTTTAACATTAAAGCAAAAACCTAACGTGATTTATAAAAATCTTGGAATAGGAGGAAAGTAAATTTGGAACTCTCTTTCCGTAAAAAACTTCAAATGTAACAAAATTAAAATGATAACAAGAAGCCCGTACTGTAGCAACGGAGTATTGAATTTACGTTAACTCCGTATAGCATCATGTTAAATGAACCCGAAATCAAAATACAGCGTGTCCATAAGGTTTCTTTACCACTTCAAAAATATATTGCAAATGCAATTGTTAAAACATTTTATTCAAATTTGTTTTATTGTATTCAGTGTTTACTAAAGTTTTTAATCACTTTTTGCATTTGTGTGTTTCAAGGATCCTGTTTGTGAAAGAGGTGCTGTTGAGACTTTATGAAAAACTTTTATAAGAGACTTTACGGAGACCCTGTATATATTCTCAAAAATTTCTGCCATGTGAACAAAAATATATGTTTTTGGAGGGATTTAGAAAAAAGTTGAATGGTCAGCGAAAGTTATTTTGGGGCCAAGGCAAAAATTTTGGGGCGGAAAGGATAGGGGGCGTGTCATCTACTTGACTTCGAGCCTAAAGCCGCGCATTCAGGTAGATGCGCGCCACTACCTACGATCCATACTCGTACTAGAGAAGTATGCACAGGGTACTCCTCCCCAAAATAGTGTACTCCCTTTTTTAGTGACCAATATTCATGAACTCTTTTAGTTCGGGGCGATCCATACCAGAGACGTACGTGTAGGGTGCCCCATAAAAACGTATACTTCTTCTTTCAGTGACCAATATTCATATACTCTTTTAGTTGAGGCTAACCCATAATACGGGCCCAGGTGCAGGGTGTTCCATTAAAAAGTGTACTTCTTTTTTCAGTGACCAATATTCATATACTCTTTTAGTTGAGGGTTTTTGAATCAATCACAAGGCAAAAGGGCTTAATTGAAGGAAGTTCGTTTATTATTTTCACGGATTATTGCACCGTGGGAATGAATAATAGAAATATAAATGGTGGACGTTCGGAAAATGAATTTATTGGCAAAAGGGCTTAATTGAAGGAAACTCGTTCGTTATTATCAAGGAATATTGCACCGTGGGAATGAATAATATAAATATAAATGGTGGACGTTTGGAGAATGATTTCATTTGTTGGAACATCCTGAATGTGGTGGCTCTGCTGTATGTGGCAGGGTGTGCAGTAATGAAATTTCAGTTTGTCGTCTGCAAAACATACTGCGTGTCCCACAAAAGTGTTCCCTATTATTTGATTACCCGTATTTCATGTTCAAATTAAAAACACTGAATTTGTTTCTTTACCCAATTCAATTACGTTTATCGAAAAATAAAAACTGATACAGAGCGGAAAATGTAATAAAGAAGATACCAACGTAGAAAAGGAAAAGGGAGCTGAAGTGGAAAACACCAATTTCAATGTACGGTGATAATACTTAAGGAAGGATTTTTTAGGACATTTTGTATTTATTTACTCGTTCCATATCAAGCTCATGTGTGTACCACAGTCTACTGGTCACATTATCTGCTTGTGGTGGCCAAAAACAACCTTAGTTAACTTCCTTACCATCGTTGTACTCTTTTTCTAAGCGTTACTCGTACAGATATACCGTAACAAGAACATTTGTATGAATTCACATCTACAGGGTGGCACATAAGTAACGCACCCTTTTAAAAAATTAATAATAAATAAAGTATTACCGCAATATACACTGGGTATCTGTAGACAAGATACGACTTGTAACTAAACTTTAAGAGTTCCTCTATCGTTTGCAATTATCCCTATCGTTATACCTTTCATAGTTTATTTATTATTAATTTTTTAAAAGGGTGCGTTACTTGTGCGCCACCCTGTATATGTGGCACTAGTTTTCATAGAGTATAATGATCATTGTTGAGGCCTTTTTGATAAAGTAAGATTCGGTATCTTAGTACCATTGTAGTCAACATGAAAACTAAATAGTTTAAGACTAATTTAAGAATAGTTTAAGCTTAAAACCATTAAAATTATGAACTTTGGGACTTAATTTTTCAAGTTTCATTTCTGCTAGTGAGGTTTTTCCACTCTTTCTCCTCATCACAACGACCAGAAAATAATGACACTGTTTTTCCAGTTTTCAATTTTCCAGTTCATCTCTTGAACTGTCGTAAAACGGAAATTTAATACATTGTTGAAGTGCCAAAAATTCAGGTCTACTCAGCAGTTACTGAGACTGGGCTTGAAGGATAAGGTCAAGAGTGAAGACCATTCAGAAAAGAGGCAAGTTACCTGCTGAATTCTGAGGGTAAAAAAGATGATCTGCAGCAACAGCAATAGTCTGCATCGAGGCTTGAAATGCGCGTTAATCACCAAACTATGCATCAACGACTGCATGTGTTTAACGCGTTGCCTCCGATTGCCTGATTGGTGTAAAACTTCACTTTGTACGCATAGTCACTAGAAGGATCTGAAAAAATTACAGAACCTAACCTAAGTGGTACACATACGTACCACTTCGGAGTCAACGTGTTAACGTATTGTATTGTGGATACCACAATGAAACATAAAAACTCAATTTTTGAGTTAGGGTCAGTTTGTTTTCGGGTCCCGTAACGCTGAGATACCTGATACTTAAATGAATAAAAACACGTACAATAGGACGGGTTTCAAGTTTCATCACCGTCAACTTTTTCTGCAATTTATAGCAAAAAAGTTCAGTGAAAGAGCATGTTCAAGTAATATCCACTTCCTTGGCAGAAAATATCTATTTATACAGGGTGCGGCAACATAATTTCATTATTCACAATTCTTTGGAGCACAAAAAAGGAAGTTATGTTGCCGCACCCTGTATAATACACAGTGTATCCCCATCTCTTTCTATCTCTCTATCTGTGTGAACATAAATCAGAACGGGTATGCATGTATTATAAGTATTGTATTGTGGATACCAATGGCGCCGGATTTTATTATAAAATAAGTCATTTTCCCGCCATGTTATCGGTATATAAGATACAGAATGAAAGTTCTGCATATATTCACGAACAATATTCATTTAAAACGTGTAATTATTAGTTGTTAATCTTTAAAACATTCATCGTTGTAATAATTTCAAATGAGTGAAATCAAAAACCGTAGAATTTCCACGATAACTATCTAGTCAACTAAATTCTTGCTTAAATGATTACAATCGCAGCAAATGAACTGTCTTCAGTGCCTTTCTATTCACGTATCTGGTTATCGTACATGAAATGTTATATCTTTAATTATTGGGCACTTCAGTACCCCAATCGCATGATCCATTATTCTCAGGAAAGTAAAACGGTAACCGCAATAACGTATTGTCATGAAATTGATGGCATGTACTGAATAATGATATAATTTTACACCACGACAATGCACACCCTCACACTTCTCAAATTACGATACAAAAGTTACAAAGCTTGAATTATGAGATTTTGCAACATTGTCTCTATTCTCCTGATATCTCTTTTATAATTATCACTTTTTTACGAACTTTGAGTTTTTTATACGCAATAAAGTATTCTTAAATAGTGAATAGATAATTGAAGCATTCGGACAGTTTATCCCAGCAGCAGATTAAGAAATTTTGAAGATAGAATATGGGACTTGGAGAAACAGTGGAATAAATGAAAATTAACATATTTCAATTCAATATATGTACTAGTAAAACTGTTACCGTGACCGGGAAGCACTTAAAAAATCAGGCCTCGTTAGGCAGCAATGGGCGTACTAAATTTATATGAAAAATGTTAACAGTATTGCATATTTTGCAGTTACTCGTCAAAACTTTTGAAATACGTTCTAATCAAAGAGAATGCTTTGAAGCTGGATAAGTAAATGAATCAATGCATTATCAATAGCCGAAAATAAAAAAATTGATTAATGCATTGCAATCATAATTCGTTTTTACCCAAGCAGTATATGCCTTCAGATAATCATTAGACAAACCAAATACTTGCAATATATTATGAAATGAAAGAGCCTTAGCAGCTGAAAAAAAATCGCAGTATCAAAAAAACGTAGTAGTTGAAAAAAGGCCGTAGTAGCTGAAAACAGGACGTAGCCGCAGAAAAAGGGCCGTCGTAGAAGAAAAACGTCCGTAGCAGCTGAAAAAAGACCGTAGTTGCAGAAAAAAGGCTGCAGGTGCAGAAAAAGGGCTGCAGGTGCAGAAAAAGGGCCGTAGTAGCTGAAAAAATGCCGTAGTAGCTGAAAAAAGGCTCAAGTAGTAGAAAAAGGTCTTAGTGGATAAAAAAAGCTGTAGTAGCAGAAGAAAGGCTGAAGTAGCATAAAAATTAGCTAGCTTAAAATAAAGTTCGTTAAAATGAACTGTCCCTCTTCATAGCTGAGTTTTCCATTGTACATCTTACGATAACTGAGATCGATCGACGCTTCTTTTACTAACTATCATAAATCCAAGAGTTCGTTCGTAAACGAATGACGTGTTCACGTTTACTTTTAATTATGACTTCATTTTTCAATCATCAACCCAGCCAATGAAACTAAATGTAGAGCATGGTTGGAACCATGAATTTAATTATCTTTACTTTAACAGGGTGACAGAAATTTCATCAAGAATTAAACGTTTTTGGTTCGTCAGAAGTGTGTCAGCAGTTTATAGCGAAATAAAATTGACAGAAATCAGTCCAATGATATGTGAAGACTGAGTGCATCTTTAGAGACGTATTGCAGTCGAACCTACAAGCAGAGTTTACTTCTATCATTATAAGGCCATTTTTACTTCTAACCTAATTATAGCGGGAATAAGTATTTTAGCAGGCAATATTGTAGATGAAAATGGTGATGAAATCTATTTAAATTACGCAGTGTAATAAACTTGATGAATGCAGGAGCGAAAATTGGCAGACTCCTTGTTTGAAAAGATAAAATTATCATTCATTGTGAGCTATTTTGATTAAGAATCAGGAATCTTAACTCTAATTTTGAGGGATCGCGCAGTCCTTGTTTTTTAAAACAAATCACGAAAATTCGATGCTCGTTGAAAGGTCGAAATGAAATTCAAAGTTTTATCTAGCTCGTGTGCAAGAATATTTTGAAATTCAGATGTTATTGATGACGAAAATTGTACTGCCTGCAAGCTGATGAAAAATACGCTTATTGTTTGCGTAAAGCTACAAAACACTGAATGAGGTTCAAGGTAGAATTAGAAGATTGGTCACTAGACTGTTTTTTGGCACGTGTTAGACGACAGCTGCTATCGTCGTCGGTAGTTAGTGTTGCCCTTTCTATTTTCTGTAAGGAATTTAGCCGTACGGTGTGCTCACATGCAGCACAACTGAACTTTACTTAATTGTCTGTTCGATGTGCCATCCATAATAGAAAATGTGTGTTAATTTCTAGGGATAATTCGTGAAAATATAAGGCACCAAGAAGAAATTTCTCGGTCATAACTGCAGACAATGGTTGAGTTTGATGTTTCATTTTCTGGAATTTGATATTTGCGCTTAAATACGCACGTTTTTTCCGCCTCCGAGGTATTGTTGGAGGGTACAGATTTTAAGAGGATAAATGGATACCAAAAAAAGGGGTTGATGTTTGTTGTTGGATTAAGTGTAAGAGCAGTTACGAAATCTTTCAGAAGAGCTGTTAATTACATTTTCATTAAAATGAGTTAATTTGATACAGACCATTTTTAAGTTATTCGTAGCATTTACTCTGTCTGCCGAAATAACGCGGAACATAGGCAATTTTAATGAAACTTTTTGTTTTTGAAGCTTTTCTTCAGGTATGGAAGCACCTTTTCGGGCATGATAATTTCGATGAAAAAAGAAGAACTTATATCAAGAAAACGCTTCATTAGATGTCTTATTAAAATTGCTGCCTTTCTACCAAGCACCATTATATGACACCCTAATTTATAGTGCAATTTTTTTAGAGAAACTTTGATGGATAATTAATCAAAGAAAAAGTAGCAACGCGGTGCAAAATATTTCAAAGAAACAATACATTATTAGTTTTTTTAGCAATTACTACTGTATTTACGAGCTGAGATCTATTTCCGCATTAATGGTTTATTCAAATTTGAAATGAAAGTTTCTCGTTCAAAATAATTTAAAAACTATAACTATGAGTAAATGACGAATTTAAGACTATCAAAGTAAGTGTTAGACGTTTTTGACTACTTCGGTAGGTTAGGTTACTGACAAAAAATTATTGCTCTCGTTATTTTATTAAATATGCATATTGAATTAATTTACATGTCAAACTGAAAAATGTATTTTTTTTTCATGGATCCTTTATTTTATCACTTTTAGACCGTGGAATTTTCACGGGTACTGTCTATCATAGTTACGTATAAAAAAGTTAGACGTGTTTTTTTTCGGTAAGAAAACAGTGTAGCTAAGATTATAAAAGAAATATTAGGTATCTCGACAAATCTAGTAGGCATTCCCCTTTTAATAAAGTGAATTATTTTCATCCCACTTTACTCCTATTTAACTTTATTTTTTAATTTTTTCACTTTACTCTTCGACTTTAAAGAATTTTTTTTATCACAAATAGTGCATTGTAGAGTATTGATGCTGTTCTGGAATATGGAAATTGTAGAGTTTGATAAAATTATAACAATTTATTATTATAAAACAAATGTGTCCAAAGTAAGAGGAAGATACACAAGATGTATGTTAATATTTAGATGCATACATAATTTGTATTGTGATATAGTATTGAGATTTTAGAAACGAGGTTACAGAAATCTTTTCCTGATAGAAAAGAAAGAAAGAAATACTTAGAAATAAATATTTAGGTTCACAGAGGAGAATATTTTCTCTTTTTAATATTTTAATATTCAAACTTCTTGATTCAAACATTGTTCAAATACTCGTCTCATGATGGTATTCCTGAGTGTTCAAATACTCGTCTCATGAAGGTATTCCAGACAGAGTTGAAATACAAGTTGTATAGAAAAACACGAGCATGTATGTTACTATGACATGAGAGATTTTTTTCGTTATTAACCGTTTTCCTTTCAATATGGAAACTCCTTCAATGAACTTCTTGTGCAATTCAGTTTTATAACACTAAGTCATCATTGATTACGATAGACTTTCTCAACATAAAAATCTACAAATCACATAGTGTATTTCCATTCACATCGAGTATTCAAATCCAACTGTGCAAACATATTTATCCAACTTATTTCTCATTACTTCCAAGTATTCGAAATCAATGTTTATCATACAACCCTCATTTTGCATTCGCATCGGACAAAAAAAATTCCTCAACGCACTTCTGATTACTTCCAAGTTTTTCAATTTGGAATCGAAAACGTCTTTGCCTTTACCTAAATTCTAAACATTTTTTCTCATAGAATTGTCCCGACTGCTTTCCAGCTATCGCTCTGGACAGACAAAGAATAACTAAAATGAAATCCCTAAGTCTACCGAACACAAACTAGTGCAAGACATGAACTCTATTTCACTTCACATCGACGTACCAAAAAAAACGCATCCTAGGGCATGCGGAGTGCGGCAACATAATTTCGTTATGTTGCCGCGTTCAGTACTTTCCTCGTTGCGGTTACATTGCACATCTAATAATAAACTTCAAAGTGTTAAAATTATACAACTTGTTTGATGTGTGAAAAACTTGTCAGTCGGCATTAATGGGGTATGGAGATTATAACCTAACTTGACGGTTCTAGTGGAAATTCCACGGTTTAAATTTGACTAATTTGCAATTATTATTGAAACGAATGAGTTAAAGATTTACGATGGTTTTAAATGACTTTTTTCATGTATATATACAGAACTTTCATTCTGTATCTTATCTACCGATAACATGGCCTGGATAGTCCCCGTAGAAATTCTACGGTTTAAAAGTAATATATTTAAGGGTCTATAAAATAAAATACATTTTTCAGTTTTACCCGTGGTACTATCAGAACCTGGATATTTTTCATGAATGTATACAGAACTTGCATTCTGTATCTTATCTACGGATAACATGGCCGTGTAGGAGAAGAAGGCTAATAACGGGAAAAATGGAGTATTTTATAGTGATCCGGCGCCTTTGGTATCCACAATACAATGCTTGTAATACATGCATACCCGTTCTGATTTCACTTCAATAATTTTTCTTCAGTAATAGATAGGAAGTAATGGGACGGACACACACAGGTAGAGAGTGATATATTCACTTGATAGAGATACGCCGTCTATTATATTAGTAGATCATAGCATATGATGATACAAATTAGACTCTTGTAGATGAGTAAAACTGAAAGACGCCAACGAAATTTTCTGGACTTTAATTATTTATTTTAGTATTTACTGTTTTAATCTAAAATAGAATTTTTGTTATTCATTTATGTTGAAAGGTATATCGTTACGCTATATAAGAAAGAGTATGCCATTACGAAATATTAACGTTCATGGTACTTATCTGTAGACAAACTAAACATACGGACAATCATTATTATTGCTGTCAGAGTACGTTCTAACATCTGTACACTTTAAAAGAAGCAAAAGTAGAAATACCCAGTACGGACTGCTCATACAACGGAGACGCACACACCACCTCCAACACCACGAGTGCTAGTGACACACTGAGGGCAAAGTGACTTAACGAAGTGCCTTCCTGAGAGGAACTGGCTGTTGAGTGAGGGTTCCGTCGTGGCCTCCAGCCACATGGCTGAGTGGATACACGACGGGACGTGAGGGTAAAGCCACATGGCTGATGACGCCCTGCCTCCCAGTTTATCACTATATATTTATGTAGAGGGTAATTTCTAGCTCTCTTGAACAACACTCCTTCAAGTAAAATTATTAACCTACTCTCATTCCCCTCTCCTATGTGTGAAATAATACGAGGATCTAGAGCGTTCGTTCATGAAAAAGATGACAAATAGTCTTTTTAATCAAAACAAAAGCAGAAGCAACTTGTAAAAAGTTCACGTAAGAATATCATTATGACTGGACGATCAAAACATAATTTTACGAAACGAAAACCAATCACCATAATTTATGTTTTCTGTGTTCATTAAAACATTCCCCTCTGACATCTATTACATTACAATTATACAGAATACTTTTTTTAAATATAATTTTAATTCAAAGTTAGAACTGTTCTATAAACTCGATTTTAAGGAACATTTATGTTGTTGAACAAGCAGAATGTTGAACTTGCCATCTCACTGCTTGTCTGACACGCTTTATGCGTAGTGGACATTATGCGTAGTGGACATTATGCGTAGTGGACATTATGCGTAGTGGACATTATGCGTAGTGGACATTATGCATAGTGGACATTATGCATAGTGGACATTATGCGTAGTGGACATTACGTGCGGTCAATATGCGTGATGGCCATTATTCATGATAGATATTATGTGTAATGGACATTATGCACGGCGGGCATTATGCGCAGTGGACATCATACGTAATGGACGTTATGCTCATTAAGCATTATGCGTAAAGGACATTATACTCAATAGATACAATGTGATAATGATCATACACTGTTTAAGAAACAAATGCCTCAAACATACTTTCCAGAGTCAATAACAACTCTAAGTCAATTTAATGTAAATAATTTGTATTGTTCTGCATACTCAAATATTTCATTATTTGATATAAATATTGTGTGTTACTTTGCTCTATCATGTATTCCATTATTTAATATAAATACTGTGTGTTACTTTGTTCTATCATGTATTCCATTATTTTATATAAATACTGAGTGTTACTCAGTTCTATCATATATTCCATTATTAAATATAAATACTGTGTGTTACTTTGTTCTATCGTGTATTCCATTATTTAATATAAATACTGTGTGTTACTTTGCTCTCTCATATATTCCATTATTTAATATAAATACTGTGTGTTACTTTGCTCTCTCATATATTCCATTATTTAATATAAATACTGTGTGTTACTTTGCTCTCTCATATATTCCATTATTTAATATAAATACTGAGTGTTACTTTGCTCTATCATATATTTCATTATTTAATATAAATACTGTGTGTTATTATGTTCGATCAAACCTTGTAATAACAATTTTCCTGCTGTTATTGCTAATAACGGTTAAGTGACTAAATACCGAAAAATTTTAGTAGTTTTGGCATGTTTCTGTCCCATGTGGAATTTAGTTTCGTTGAATTTGTTACTGCAACCGAAAACTTGTAAATTTGGTATATTTATTTCGTTGAGTTTGTGTCCACTTCTTTGTTTATTACTGCTTACCTCAAACGAAAGACCAGAATTTTTTGAGATATGACAAAAAATTAAGTTGTGTAAATGCTCGTGTGAAGGCATTGCAAATTCTTATGATTTTCTGTTAACGTTAAAACTCTCAATTGTTCAAACTGCGTCGTAACCTTTCAAACCTTTTCGTAACCACATCTCATGAACTGTCCCTAATTTAAAAAAAAATAAATAAATACCCAAATAAATAAATAAATAAACTTTCATTTCCAATAGAGTATACAGTACATATGCATCGGTTTTAAATTCTTAATGCTAACATCTTATGAGTAGTTTTGGTTTATATTATTCAGAACAACTGTTGTGCTTAATTTTTAACTGTTTAACTTTATTTTTAACTGTTTAATTTAATTTTTAACTGTTTAATTTTATTTTTAACTGTTCAACTTTATTTTTAACTGTTTAACTTTATTTTTAACCATTTAATTTGATTTTTAACAGTTTAACTCTATTTTTAACTGTTCACCTTTATTTTTAACTGTTTAACTTTATTTTTAACTGTTTAACTTTATTTTTAACTACTAAAATGTAACTTGTAGTTTTAGCATAACACGAACAAGTAAAAGATAGAGTCTACTTGTAAAATTGGATTCCTTAGGTTTGTTTATGTACCAAACACAATGTAAAACGAAAACATCAACATAACGAATTAAGATCGATTATTAAACTGGAAATAAAGAACAAAATTCCTAAATGAATTATACGTAGAACGTGTTATCCATATTGAGGGGTCAAAATTGTTCTTATGAGAACGAAACGAAATGTGTACGAAATAATATGTGTCATGTTTGCTGTAGTTGATTAATAGCGGGGACCAGAACACTAAACAGTTGTTCCTACCGGGGACCTGAATACTAAACAGTTGTTCCTACCGGGGACCTGAATACTAAACAGTTGTTCCTACCTGGCTCAAGAAAACTAAACAGTTGTTCTTGGCGGGGACCAGAAAACTAAACAGTTGTTCCTACCTGGCTCAAGAAAACTAAACAGTTGTTC
>VCRD01002869.1:24556-50995 GCA_006783055.1 Trinorchestia longiramus | reverse complement strand
CCATTACTTGGCCACATCAAGTAATGCTTGATGCTGAACTGTGAGTAGAATGCATACCATTACTTGGCCACATCAAGTAATGCTTGATGCTGAACTGTGAGTAGAATGCAGACCATTACTTGGCCACATCAAGTAATGCTTGATGCTGAACTGTGAGTGGAATGCAGACAACCAAACGTAACACATTTGTGTTTATCAAACAGTTATATTGTCTCAGCAGTAGTTTGAGGGACTCATTTCTATATCATGGAAATAAATATTAGATTATCGTACGTAAAATACCGAATTCTGACTTATGATAGTTGTTCTTTTAGTTTCCAGTCGTATTATTCTTTTTGGTAACGAAGTAAAACGGTAACAGAACGAACGTATTGGAAGGAAATTAAATGTATGCATGAAAGTTTGACAGGGAACTAAGCTAGACTAGTGTATAATGATCAAATTTTATTCCCCGACAATACACGCCCGCTCATAAAGCTGTGTTCACGATTTGAAAACTTAACGCTGGATTATAAATGTGTTGTGAAGAATGTCATGACTATGTCAACAGAGCAATCGATTTCTATGAACGATTAAACATTAAAAATGATGAAAACAATTGATTTTATTTCTTCATTTAGTTTTAATAATTGTATTCTAGTTTACTCTAATTCTATTTCATCATAATAACTTAACAATTCTGTCCTATTCTAAATCTATTTCCTCATGTCAGCTTAACAATTCTATTCTACTCTAATTCTTCTTCATCATGTCAGCTTAACAATTCCATTATTCCTCATTTTATTTCCTCATATCTGCTTAACAATTCTATTATTTTTGATTTAATTCTATTGCTTCATATGACTTGAAAAATTTATTCATGAGAGCCAAGAGCTTGAAGCTAATTGGCTTTTACTCTTCTATGTGAGTCACGAACTCAATGCATAGAAACCGAAAAACTCAACCCTTTCGAGCCCACATTTGCGTTTTGATATATACATTTTGAAACTAGATTTTTCGTTTCAGTAGACATATATAAATGATTTTAACTTAGAAAAATAATATTGATGAATGTATTTTTGTAGTTATAGCAATGTGTGATGCAATCTATGTACATTAATGTGTTTTGGGGCAAATACTCGTAAGTCCCGCTGGACTTGTTGAAAATATCGGTGGGGCAAAATAAAATATATTATGTTTCAGGGGACTCAAAAGGGTTAATAGGCTGTGTTCCTCTACCGTGTTAAGAAAGAAAAAATATCATGGCATTTTTCATCGTTAGAAAATTATTTCATGCTGTCGGAAAGGCAATAGGATTGTTATATAAAATTGTTACATCAAATTACTCTTTTCCTCAAACTCTCCACAAGCTCATGCAGAAAATTCCTAGGAACAGTTTTTTGCTAAAGCTTCATTTTTGTCATATGTACACGAGAGCTTGTGTATTACTGAATAAATGGTGCAATTATATTAGAATTTTAGAGGATGCAGGTGAGAAGAAAATGATACTCGATGTTGAAATAATTTGATTTAAAGAAATCAGCCTCAAATTTTCGATTTAGTTGTGTTCTTTTTTCCGCTCGTTGGAGTGAGTAAATTTCAGGAAAAGCGTAAATACACGTGAAAAAGTTTGGTGAAAACCAGTATTTTGCTACGTCCAAAAAACAATAGAGCTATAAATTGTCATCACGTATCTACCGTTATTTTGTTTAAATCGTAAAATAAAAGTGAGAAAAACCGGCCGAATTATATGCACATATTTAAGACTAGCAGAATAATCTGACTGCTACATGACAAAAAATGGTTGACCGATGCCCAAAATACCACGAAAACAAGCACTGACACAAACGTTCAGCTGATACCCAAAATACCACGAAAACAAGCACTGACACAAACGTTCACCTGATGCCCAAAATACCACGAAAACAAGCACTGACACAAACGTTCAGCTGATACCCAAAATACCACGAAAACAAGCACTGACACGAATTTTCTTGCTTGAATTGGCATTGATGGTAACTGAAATGTTTGATGAAGTACACTAACCAATATTCATGGTCAAATAATTGTCTTCTTCACGCTTGACGCAATGAAATGAAGAATATGAAAGAATTTTCATGTATTCATTGTTTACTACTTGAATGCACATTATTTACAAATATTGCATTTGCCTTCTCAAAAGTTTCGCATCGTGAACAACAAATTGTAACAAGAAACGTTAATTTTATATAGGACAACGCGTGAATATTCAGTTGCCTAGCAACAGGTGTTTCAATCCAGGCATGTCACTTAAAAAGTCTCTTAGGTCATTAAGTAGATCTCTGATTCTTTTTAAATAATTTATCTTCAAAGACCACCTAACCTCATTGTGAAGTGAAAGCCTCACATGGTGTTCATTTTTTCATCTCAAAATTGCTTAAAAAAAGAAGAAAGAAACTTTATTTTCAATCAAATATGCAGTGCAGATACATTAGATTTTTAATTCTTAAAGTCAAGATTTCAAAAGTAGTGATGATCTCCAAGCCAAATTCCCGTCCTCTTTGCTGCAACTTAAAGTAGAGGCTCGTAGGGGCGTCTAGATGAGCGTAATGAAGGTGTAGTATTACTTTGGGTGTCCAGCGTCACAGCGTGCTGGACATGTTTCTCGTCTGCCGGTGATCAGGCACGAACAGACTACGACGGTTTCGGGGATCGAACCCGGATCCTCCTGCATCGCAAGCGAGGATGCTCACCAGTTGACCACTTTAGCAGCTATAAACAGTAAAATAAAGTAAGTAAAGAGACGCACGTAATTCTTTGATATCACTGATACATTTTATGACTAATTTCAATGCCTCATGAAGAACAGAACTAATTTTTGACACTATGTTCTGTCTATGAACAGCACACAGCACATGAAGTGTTTCTGGGTCCGCATTTCGTGTGCTATTAGATAATATGTTATGGTTTCCATTGTCATATTGTATTAGGACGTTGGAGGTGAGGATAGTCGCCAAAGATGCAAGCCCTAGTAGCAGTGAAGACGCAATTATTATCTAAATTTATGAAAATATATAGTTATAACTAACACTAATAACTAATTAAATGGCTAAAATAAACAAAAATTAATGATTAAACGTTTATTGCAAGGGCACATTGAGGACGAAACACTGAGCCTTTCCTAACCCTTTCGGTACCATGTTGCAAATATCCGAACCTTTCCAACATATTTAACACGTTGAGTGCGATACGACCCGCCGGTGGGTCGCTCAGGTTAGGTTCTATAATTTTTTCAAGGCTTTCTAGTGACTGTGTGTACAAAGTAAAGATTTGCACCAGCTAGGCAATCGCAGGCAACGTGTTAACATCAAATTTAAAAAAAAGATGCTTTGTGATGTTTTACAGTCACTGCATTGTCCTGATCAAACTGTAGCTTGCACTGCCCTACCAGCGTTTGCACAGACACACGTGTTGCTTTGCATCTTAAAATGTACAAAATTGGAGCGGTACTTATATGTACCGTCAGTATCGAAAGAGTTAACTGAACTATGGGTGGCAGATTTCAAGTAATGCCAGTTGCTGAAGTGCAAGTACGCCGCTGGTAGCTCCGACAGGACGGAATGAGGTCCCGAAAAATGCCTGGTCAGCTAGGTTGCGAAGGCAAAGGGTCATTCTGTTAGCTAGATTACAGGTGTGAGTGATAAGACCGTCATGTCCTAAATCATGACGGTGCGAAGCAATCAACTCAAAATAAATCCAAGAATCACCATTCAAAAAGTCACAAACTAAGCGAATTTAACGTTCCCTGTCAAGTGGAAGCTTTGCGAGCAGTCTCGCTGTTCAATAGTGTGACGTCGAGCTCAAATTAATAAAACATTCGAAAAGTTGAATTCCTACTATTTTCCTACGAGTGATAGGAGTAGCACAAATCTGAAGGATCTGTACTCTTAAATAGAAATAACGAACAGCTTCCAAAATGTTCAATGGATCATGAGTGATAGAACACAGCAGCCTCATCAGTTCTTCCATACACGACTAAAATAGAATAGGGTAATATGTAGAAACGAGCCGTTTGGTCTATTCTTAGGTTGGTATCAAAGTCCCATACTGCCTAAAGTAAAGGCATCACGTAAGCTAATTCAGTCACGTACACGCATTTCACTCACACAGAGGTATTTCAGTCACGCACATGTACCACAATCATACACTGGCCCCAGGAGTTAGGGGACATAGAATCAGTACGTTATTATACTATGGGGTTGCTAATCCAATATTTGTCAAGACGATTTTTGAATGTGTTCACAGTGCCAGCAGAGACGGTGTTTTCGGGCAACTGGTTCCAAGTTGAAACAATTTTAACGGAAAAAGTTTATAGTTTGGGACACCTTCAAGCTTGGTGAATACGACCCAGGGTTCAATATAACCAAGAATTCAATAGAACCAAACAGTTACCTTACATTGGGGAGCTACTGATTTAATGATGCAGCTCGTCAAAATATCTTTTTCCACAGTGTGTTGGTATACGACGACCAGATTCAATATTAATTTAATGAAACTTGATTTTGATTTTATTGGCAATTTTAAAAGCGATCCGATGCCTAATCCTATTGTGTCCAGAATTAACTTCCAAGTAGTTTTATGAATAAGTGTACTACATTTATAAGGAATAAAAAGCATTACAGGGTTTGCTTTGAAAAATAAAAACAATCTCATAAGACGGTGGGATGATACATGAACCAGTTAGTCAAGCAGCTTGGTATCTAGGCTACAACCGCCTGTCATGTCAGTCCAGAAGCTTAGAATAGAATAGAATAGAATATAGCAATAGGAACGAGCCGTTTGGCCCATTCTTGGTTCAATACCGAAGTCCCATGCCGTCTAAAAGTAAATCCATCAGTCATCTAGACCATTGGTTCCCAACCTGGGGGTAAATTACCCCCTGGGGCTAATTTAGCAATTTTTTAGGGGGTAATGGAGGGGTGACAGAAAAATGTTAAAAATTCTGAAAATCAAGAAAGCAAGTGTTGACAAAACACTTGCAAAATGTTGACAAAATTTTGTGAAAGGGGTAACATGCTTAATGTGGCATGCTAAATTGGGTAACAAGCTGAAAAAGGTTGGTGGTATCTAGGCTACGACCGCCTATCATAGTACTAGAGAGACTGCCGGACGTACAATAGTCACCGTTTCCGTCTCACTTCATTCAGTCAATGAGGGTAGCCCGCTATCACTTCCGTCAGTGCCGCCTCCGGCACTGACAAGGAGATGTATATGTGGTTAACCGGACGAGCCATTCTATGTTTCAAAAGAATAGCGAGGCAGAGGAATGTGAGTGACCGCTGTGACCGACTGGGACGGATGTATGACAGATTTCAAGTAACCATGGGTGCAACATTCACGTTTGCAGACTGTTAGTGTAGCATACTGGGCTGGAAAATATTTGGGTGAGTCAAAAGTAATCTACTTACATAATAAACAGTGTATCTCCATCTCTCTCTCTCTTTTTCTTTCTCTCTTTTTTTCTCTCTCTCTATCTGTGTGTGTCCGTTCTATTACTTCCTATCTATTACTGAAGAAAAATTATTAAACTGAAATCAGAACGGGTATACATGTATTATAAACATTGTATTGTGAATACCAAAGGTGCCGGATTACTATAAAACATTCCATTTTTTCGTTATTAGCCTTATTCTTCTACACCGTCATGTTATCGGTAGATAAGATGCAGAATGGAAGTTCTGTATGTATACATGAAAAATATTTAGGTTTTGATAGTTCTGCAGGTAAACTGAAAAATGTATTTTATTTCATAGGTCATTAATTTTATCACTTTTAAGCCGCGGAATTTCGACGGGTGCCATCTAAGGCATGTTACCGGTTGATAAAATACAGAATGTAAGTTTCGTATATTTTCATGAAAAATATTCATTTAAAACACAATAATTTGCCACAAATCTTTAATACATTCGACTGCTTAATAATTTCAAATTAGTCAAACCTAAATCATGGAACTTCCACGGGAACTGTAATTTTTGTATATTGGGAGGAAAAGAAACGCGTTGTGCACCTCCAGTGATTTGACGTTAACCGAAAATGCATTGTTTTTAGAATGAGCGTTCGCAGGACATTCTTATTTTAGCAATGAATAATAGTGTATTATAATTAAACTCTTTAAAATAAAGGATCCAAAATTACTAATTTGACATGTGATGTGAGTGATTAAAATTATCAAAAACTTCCCAGAAACAGCAATTAACATTTGTAATGTGTTTGTTGAAAGTGTTGTCGCTAGCAAAGTCCTGAATAGTTTTTTCAAAATTTTGTTTAGGGAATCAATCATTAACAGACGAATTCTAACTACTATGATTTAAGATTTTGATGTAGACGTATTAAAAAACTGATGGAATATTGTCCAAGAAGAATATTTCAGATTTGCCACTCAAACTCAGACAACATTTGTTGAATAATATGGACTAGATGCAGTTATTTGATATGAGAAGATATGAATCACTTGTTCAGTAATATGAATTTGATGACTTCTTTTTTTCAAAGTGCTTTGCCTTATAAAAGGAAGTTATGTCGCCCCACCCTGCGTGATTTGTGGGGCCAAAGTGTCTCACTTTGACCGTTTACAGATTTTCTGAAGCAATTTCTTGAATCAGTTCCAAGCAGCAAGACCCGCAGTTTCATTCTGTTCTCTGCGTAGATGGCGTTCTTTTGTCCCTTCATTATTCTACACTCAGATCCCACTACTTAATAAGCAGCTTTTTACTGCCGCTATAACAATGAAAACCTCATGAGGATACGCAACCGCTTCTCCCACGCGTGTTTTCTTACCATTGTTCTCACAAAAACTGCCGATTTACGTCATTTCTGTTTTCGCTGCTCCCTTGGAATGCCAAATAAAACGGGCTAAAATTTCGCGGCAAAGGATTTAATGCATTTAATACACTACGATTCGATTACACAATATCTACGAGTACGCAGATGCTCACTGGTATGTAGCAAAAGTTAATATTCTTTTCCTTCAACACGGTAGAGAAACACAACCTATTAAGATAACCATAACACTAATTTTCGGCGTTTATAGCATCTCCCTTTGAAAGGAGGAATAGAATTATGAATCGGTAAAAATACTATTTACTTTGACGACATTGAAGTATACTGCACAGGAAAAAAATAATTTACAATGAATCCCAAGTAGCGGCACAAAATATACACATGTATTTTGAAGTTCAGCTGCACAAAAATTAATACAATGGCTCTAATTCTCGAACGAAAACTTCATAAGATTTAGGAAAAAGAAAACGAGCTAAAAAAAAACAATCGAATGTGTTTTCGTGCTTAAAACCCGAGGTAGTTAATTAACAAAAAATATAACAAGCAAAGAAATGCTCAAAAATTATTTCATTAAAATTTTGGTTGTGTCATGTTACCATACATTAATAACGCATCGCCCAGAGACCGACTGCAGTTGTTATATTTCAAAAACTCAGTTTTGACACAACATTTTGATATAGTTTTGTAATGCTTTTTCAGGTCGGAAACAGTTGGTGCATACAACTTTTGACACCGTTGGGAAACAGTTAACCGAACGTGAGGATACCAAAAATGTAATTCGTGCATTATACTTTCAACGTTATGCATTATGCATTAAAAAAGTACAGATAACAGAGATAGAAAATTAATTTCGCAAACGTTTGTCGAAACACTAACGCCAGAATGTGTTAACGACTACACCAATTATTTATGACCAGAGGAAATAACTGAAATTTTGCTCATCTAAGTGACAATGTCCTCCTTATTTCGTGGTTCTCGTTTTGTGGAGTTTTGAGAAATTTGTAATGTATAAAAACTTTGTAATTTATAAGAACTTTGTAATTTATAGGAGCTTTGTAATTTATAAGAGCTTTGTAATTTGTAAGTGCTTCGTTATTTATAAGAGCCTTGTAATTGATACGAGCTTTGTACCTTATAATAGCTTTGTAATTTATAGGAACTTTGCTATTTATAACTGTTTTGTAATTTATAATAGTTTTGTAATTTATAAGTGTTTTGTAATTTACAAAAGCTCTGTAATTTTTATAAACTATGCAATTGATAAGAGCTTTGTAACTTATAATAAATGCTTGTTCATGCACAGAATATGCTTCGGAGCTCCACGTAGAGAACTGGATCAACACAATCGTTTTTAACTTGATATGCATCGCTGATGTCATGCGTGATCGGCATTTTCATTCTTTTTATACTTACTAACCTTTGCTTAAATATAAAATAACTAAAAAATAATGAAAAATGAATGCCCTAAAGAGCTACAGAAAGTCAATTTTAAAGTTTGATGAATTTTGCTCAAAAAACGTGACGATTTGCGCAATGCATTGGTACCAACCACATTTTTCCCGACGATAGAAATGTTACAACAACAAACAAACAAAAACGTATATTTCCAATAAAGTTGATACATAAGAAATGCAACAGCATTGGTTTTTAAAATATTGGTTTACTCAACCGCATGCTAGGCTCATCACACTGCCTGCAGCGTCTAAACAAGCAGAACCGTAACATGTTCTCGGAGTACCATAGGGTGCGGCAACATAACTTCCTTTTTGTGAACGGAACTTCCTATGAAAAAAGGAAGTTGTGTTGCTGCGTTCTGTATAACTATTGGGTTCAGAGTTGATTTGATAAAATCTTCCGTTTTAGCACATTCTTTAAGGGAGAACATTTCGGCTCATTTTGTCGCTTAAGGGTTAAAGAAATAAAGGATAGAGAACAAATGAAGTTATTAAATGGCTGCGATGAGGTTTTTAAGTATTCCTAAAAGATTACGTATGCCTCGAATTGTCACAGGAATATTACTAGAACACAGACACACTGGAAAGTCATACTGGAACTCAGAGACTTACCGGGACACAGAAGCATACTGGAACACAGAGACTTACTGGGACACAGAAACATACTGGAAAACAAAGACTTACTGGAACACAAAGACATACTGGAACACAGAGACATACTGGAACACAGAGACATACTGGAACACAGAGACATACTGGAACACAGACATACTGGATGCTTGTACAGGAGGAGGAACGTACATGAAAAACCCACTGGAATAATGATTAATGCATCTTAAACTTTCGTCTTACTTCCAAACTGTTTATACGCTCTGATACTATTATAAAAAAATTTTGTTCACGCATCTTTCCATATTTTACGGAATTTACGATAAATTTAACTCGGGACGCATAAACCTCGTCAATGCATACATTTTTCACGGTATTTAGATTGATAAATGAATCAAATGATATCTGCCAAAAAAGAGCCATGCAAATTTCCTGTTCACACTGAAGTAGCAAAAGTTTCGACCATTTGACAAATGATTTCTAATTCCACTATATAATAATACAGAGTTTGTTGCTTGCTTGGTCCGTGTCTCTGTGACGCTCTTAAGGATTTAGATAGGAGGAAATTCGGTAGGGTATACATGTATTGTAAGCATTGTATTGTGGATACCAAAGGCACATCCTTCAATGTGGAAACTCCTTCGCAAAGCCCGCGTCCACTGGCAGACCATTCGGAAATATTTACCAAAAAACACCTAAATTTTCACTTGTGGGTCCACTAGTATGGCACATACAACAATAATTTATGCCAAGGGATTGTTAATCTTTCACTTACCTCCAGCCTTTGACACTTTGTGATCCACATTTTAGAGCTGTTTATAACGTTATGTATCACACCGCCACACGAACTTCATACTTTTGAATTTAGCCGTTTTCATCATCGTTCTAAATAATGTTCATGAAACTGATCATACTCTTCACGCACGGTTAACAAAAACCTTCCACCACATAATTACAATTGACCGTATCGAGAGACCTTATCATCTTATAGAGCACTCGAAGTGACTCCAAGGAGAAAATTCGCGTCCGGTGACGAATGACAGACAGGCTCACGTTCACTTGATGTAGAAAATAATTACACAACATACGACTTATATTACAGCAGTGAGACTCGCTTTAACCCATTAGCTCCCATCATACTATGTATAGTAGTAAAGCTGGTAGTTATTTTCACCGTAATGATTGTCATTAGTCTAACTAACAATAAATGTGAAAAAAATTACCTGCCCATAAAAAGAATGATGAACAAGTTAGAATTTTTTTCAAAACTAAGGAAGTTCCTCAATAGATAAAAAACAACCAACCGGAAAAAAATACGTCATTTCATACGTGACAACCAGACGCTTTTAAGAACAAATACATCCTAATTTACAGCATCAAGGGGTTGCATAAAAACTGCTGCATTACGAACACCCTCAGACGTCCTTGACGCTGGTTCATGGAGGCTTTATTTGCTGTTAAGTTATTTGTTTTGAGAATTTGTAGTCGTTATTACCACACACAAGCCGACCTTAAAACCAGCATGAAAGTTCTTACATCTTTAAACTTTAGATGTTGGCTTGAATGTTCACTTTTACGTTTGTCATTTCGAACTCGAGTAAATCCCCATGCATTTCAACATGTGAGTATTGTTGTGAATATTGTATGTGATAATGTGTTGTGACTGATTGTATTGTATATTGTATGTGACCGATTTAGAAAGATTACTAGAACATACACGAAGTTTTATTGGATGGAAATAAGATGGATACGAATGCGAACGATTTCCTATTTTTCATGTACAATTACAAATGTTATACAATTTCATATTATACAGATACAAAGAACGGCACAGATGACAACGCACTCGAGTGGCCCACTAACAGCAAGAGGTGGACAAACGGTACAAAGAATAACATGAGGAGCACAAATAATGACAAGAGTGACACAAATAACGACAGAAGTGGCACAGATAACGACAGAAGTGGCACAAATAATGACAAGAGTGACACAAATAACGACAGAAGTGGCACAAATTACGACAGAAGTGGCACAGATAACGACATCAGCACAACAAATAATGGAAGGAGCGGCACAACTAATGATATGAACTTCACAATTAATGACATGAGCAGCTCAAATAATGACAGGAACGGCACAATATGAGCAGAAGCAACACAAATAATGACAGGAACGGCACAATATGAGCAGAAGCAACACAAATAATGACAGGAACGGCACAATATGAGCAGAAGCAACACAAATAATGTCAAGAACGACACAAATAATGACAGGAAAGGCAAAATATGAGCAGAAGCAACACAAATAATGACAGGAACGGCACAATATGAGCAGAAGCAACACAAATAATGACAGGAACGGCACAATATGAGCAGAAGCAACACAAATAATGACAGGAACGGCACAATATGAGCAGAAGCGTGGGAGCAAAACAGTGTTGTTAGGTTGGCCGTCATCATAAATTACAGCTCTCAGAACATGACCACTGAGTCACAACACTGGCGTTCCGCTGGGAATCCTTGCATGTTCATGTCAGTTGCTGCACATAGTCAGTTTTTCTGCGTTTATATCAGTTTTTCCACGTTCAAGTCTGTTTTTCCACGTTTATATAAATATTTTCACGTTTACGCCAGTTTTTTCTGCATCCATATAAGATTTTGTACGTTCATATCAGTCTTTCCACTATCGTATCAGTTTTTCCAAGTTCGTGTCAGTTTTTCCACGTTCATAACAGTTTTTTCATGTTCTATTGTTTTTTGATGTTCATTGCAGTTTTTTCACGCCCACATCCGTTTTCTACTTTCACATCAGTTTTTCTGCATTCATACAAGTTTTCCCCCGTTCTGATCAATTTTTCCATGTTCGTATGAGTTTTTCTACGTTCACATGTTTTTCCGGTCGATTTGAAAAAATGACATCAATCATCTTAAAATCTTGTCCCATCATGATACTAACGAACGGAATCTGTCATCTTCTAGTAAATGTTCACGTTGTTTCTCTCGTAAGTCAAAGAATTTAATGAATGCTCGACAAGAGTTCAATTACTGATTTTACGAGATGAGTAACTATACACATAATTAATCTTGTCGACCGACCAGAAAGTAATTTTCAGATTAATCAGAAAGTAGACGGTGTCTTCTGACGTAATTCTAGCTGCTGATGGTCGTACACAAACCGACCACGGCGGCAGCGGACCTCGAACACTGGTCTTCCCGCATTGCAAGCGGGTTCGCTCACCAGTCGACCAAGCTGGTGTCTCTAATCACCTAACAACTGAAAGCAACTACCGATACTAGCGATAAAATGAACAATTCTGAAAGTTGGTGGACTTTGAAGAACTGGTGCAATATTTTTTCTCCTGTTGTAGAGAAATTCAGTTCAGAAGTGATTGGTAAGTGAGTTTCAAATTAGAACCAGCTTATAGGGTTCTTAAGAACATCTTTCAGGAGCAAAAAGTTAATGCATCGCTTAAATTATTAGGTGTGACAAAATTACAATTTATTTATTAGGTTTTCATAAACCCTATATGGCACGCATTTTCAGTTTAGTTCAGTTCAGTTTTCAGTTCAGTTTCAGATTGTAAGGTTTTTTCGGTATATTATCTGAAAGCAACATTGTGCCATATAGGGTTAATACACTAATATTCGGTGTCATCGGCAATTTCGCAACGCATATTGTTTTGGATCTCCCATCCAAGCACAGTGAAAGTGATAGTTATTAACCTATTAAAACTAATACTCTCTCCGGTCCGAAATTGTTGGTACACAAGCTAAAAACAGTCCTAAGTTTTGGTGCTTCATTTTTGTTATTTTTTGTTTGCACGTAGTCATTTCAATGTATTCCAGTGATACGTGAAGTATATGATTAAGTTAACATGTATTCAATTCGAATCAAATCTTTCGTATGGGTTTATACTTCTATTTCCGGACAAACTTGATAATTGATGTGCACCAACAATTTTGGACCGGAGGGAGAACTTTTTAGCAACTCCACATCTTCACCATGAAAGCTGATGGTACCTGACTATGATGTCACACCTTTCATTCACAAAGACGAGAGCCTGCGTCATAGCCAAATAGGATACTATACGAAAATAAATTCCTGGAACTTTCACAAAGAGAAAACTAATGTAAATTTATGCGCAAATGTATTGCATTGCGAGTGCTCATCATTCAAATTTCAGATTACTGTAGTGTTAGACTGTCAAAAATTTCCAGTAATTAACTAATGGGTTTCGTCAATTGAAGATCGACCCTCAAATTGTGTAGGCACTTACCGGGGAATTTTCACTCACTCACTCAGAAATTCTAATAACAAAACATTATTCGACGATTCGAATCCGTCCATCGTTTCCAAATACAGGGTGTCCACAAAAAATGTATCCACTGGCCGATACATGTACATATATGTATATGATACCGGAACCATATTATACACCTCTTCTTTATTAAGCTGCATTTTAAGAGTATAAAAGCTGAAAAAATAAATCAGAATTAAACTGTTGTATGGTTTTGGTATCATATATACATACATCGGTCAGTGGATACATTTTTGTGGACACCTTGTACAGGATGCGGCAACATAACTTCGTTTTTCATAACTTTTTGAAAGACAAAAAAGGAAGTTATGCCGCCTCACCCTGTAGAATGATTGAAAAGGGGTCAAGCTAGCTCAAGTTAACGAAAGAGTAACTGCTGCTTTTTGTGTTTAATTACTCCATTATAGATGTAAGTTTTGAGGGAAATTTGAAAACTGTAAAAAGATAGAAAGATCCCGCTGAAAGAAAGATCCCGCTGCCGACATGGTTGACGCGGCTAGAAATACGGCATGGGACTTGGGTAAACAACCGAATAATTATCGAAGTAATTATCCGACCCAAGAATGGACCAGATGGTTCGTTCCTATAGCCTCATTCTATTCTATTCTATTCTATTTTTAACTACACACACAAAGCTAGTACATGATGCCCATTCTCTCTCTTCAAATTTATTTTCTCCTTTTCAGGTACCGCATAGCAGTATACGTGTTGGGTGCAGCGACATAACTTCCTTTTTTCTAAGCAAAACTCATTTAAAAAAGGATGTTATGTTGCCGCACCCTGTATATATTGTTGTTCCTTGATTCATTATAAATGAAGTAAATGAATGAGAGGGAATGAGAGTAAAATCAGGATGTAGGTACGCGTGCAGAAAGGAAGGCATAAACTTTAAATTTGATGAATGCTTTCCGTTGGTGTTCATCTTAGTATCATAGAGTGATATGATACGAGAATGAAGATGTACTTTCTGATGGAATAATAACATGAAACAGACATTGTGAGGTAAAAAATGCGGCAGCATGAAAAAGACATTGTAGGGCAAGTAATGTCGATGACCTGTGATTCTTAGATAAAAATATGGATGACCCGTGATTGTAAGGTAAAAAATGTGGATGACCCGTGATTTTAGGGTAAAAAATATGGATGACCTGAGCTTGTAGGGTAAAAAATGTGGATGACCCGGGAGGTGTCCCTGGCGGATGGCATAACTCTGAGGCAGTTAAAAGGACGGATGTTGGAGATTCAGGACACGGATGCTGTAATTGAGGTGGTGAGGGGACGTGGTGGGGAGGTGAGGGAAGGTGGGTGTAATCTAGGTGAAGATACGTCGTGAGTGGAAGTAAGGGGAGTTGGGGAGAAGTAGAGGTGAGGGGAGGTGGAAGGTGGGTGTATTCTAGGTGATGATACGTCATGAGTGGAAGTAAGGGGAGTTGGGGAGAAGTAGAGGTGAGGGGAGGTGGAAGGTGGGCGGAATGGGAAGTGGGGTGAAGAAAGGGTTTTGATATGCAAGCATGTCTAGTAATAAATTGATACTAGACTTGAAATCGTTAAAGGGAGTAGGATGTACCAAACTGATAAGTGAGTGAAGCAAGAGAAGCAGAGAATAGAAGACTTCATGTACATACATTACTGCCTTGCCACACCTGATGCTCGGTGGAAAAAATGAGCAAGCGTAGAAGGAAAACAGTAGAAAGAACATGGATTCAACTACTGTTAATTGTTGTTAATTAATTTAAAAAACTCAAACTTAGGCATGTTTGTAAATAAAGCTTTGTTAGGTGTGTCTGAATTTGCTGGTAAGTATTCCTTGAGTTGTTCATGGAAGTTTTTTTCCTGTTAGCCAAATCTTGCAGGAATGTCTAAACACACCGAATTTGAGAGAAATTCACTCGAGTTTGTTGCCAATCTTTCTTACTGTACGAAAGATTAAAAATATGCAATAGGTGAAAAATTGGATTTCTTTGGAATCATAAAAAGTACAATGTGCAGTTTATCAATTATTTATATTAAAAGTATTTACTCATGAAGAAAACATAGTAGTGGGAAATGAACGTATAGGTTAACTAAAACAGAAATCGATGTATACTAAATAACAATTCTTGTGTAAAAAAATAACATGCTTATTGAATATTAATGTTCCAGGAAATAGGTACCCAAACATAAAACATTTCAGAAACTTGTTTCCATTACCAACATTGTATTTCAATTAAATAATATGAAGTTCAGAAAATACTAATTGTTAAGTTATCTTGGGGTAAGTAAAAAGTAATATAACAGTATTGTTTGAAAAAAATGATTTTAGACTCTATTGATTATTATTGTGTTCAGCTAATCCATTGTTATTATTTTCTGTCAATTAATTATTATTATGTACAGCTAATCCATTGTTATTATGTTCTGTCAATTAATTATTATTACGTGCAGCTAATCCATTGTTATTATGTTCTGTCAATTAATTATTATTACGTGCAACCAATCGATTATTATTACATTCTGCCAATCAATCGTTATTATGTTCAGCCAATTTATTATTATTATTATTATTTGCACCCAATCCAGTACAACTTGGAAGTTTGTCCATCTTTGAGGGCTGATTTTATTGTACACTAGCCCTTACCTCGTGTGAATTAAAGACTGGTAAGTGCAATTCTTAATTTAAACTTTGAAGCTAATTTAGATAATTTAAACAGCGATTTCTTGGGTTACAGTGTGACAGAAATCGAAATTTGTTTCGTTAAGTACTGGGTGCTCAAAATTAGGCGTCAATTCTGTGTAACTCACTGTTGGTAAATCTAAATTAATGCTTGTAATTATTATTTTACTAACAAGACCCAGCTCATGATTGTTATCATATATGCATTAGGAATTCGAATAATTTTGTATAACTCACGGTTGGAATATCTAAATTAATGCTTGTAATTATTATTTTACTAACAAGTTCCAGTTCATGATTGTTATCTTATATGTATAAGGAATGTGAAGAGATCGAGTAGCACAATTTTAGGACTTATCTATGTATAATAATTTAAAAATTTTCCGTTGTTTTTCATTTTTCTTTCAGTTCACGACTCAAAACTCAATATTTCAATACGATAATTCCTTCAAATTATCTAGGATTCATTATTTAAAAAACAACATAAAAATTCTACAGTACTTCATATTTACCATTTGCTTGTAAAATGAAACATAGAAATTCTACAGCACTTTAAATCTAGCATTTGCTTGTAAAATGCATTATTAATATTATTAAATAAAATTGCTACAAGAAAGTTGCATCGAGTGTCCTGAAAAAACTTTTGATAATTTCATAAACCATTGAAATTGTAAATAATTTTTCTATGGGGTGCCGTCAGAATGATTTATTGTGAAGTTTACCGAGTCAAAACTTTACCTTCAGACTAAGTCAAAGTCAAACACCTAAAAATAGTAAAGGTAGGATTTAAAAAAATCAGTGTCCATTTCTCACCAATTTTGGCTATCCGACGTAGGAGTTCAACACATCCTACACATTTGTTCCTTCTCGTTCTTTTTTCTCATGAGCCAGATTAATATTTTTCTTATCAAAGTTTTCACATAAAACTATTGTTAAAACATTTGATTGACCTCATTTTTTTCAAATTCATTCAGGGATTACAATTCGTAAGCAGAAAGAAAAAATTTGGCATGGAAGTCAAGGAAAACTTGATTTATTTTCTCTAAGGCATGTCACGACTAAACATTTGACATCATGACTTGTAAAATCACTTTCTCAACTGTGAACAAACATCAGTCATGGTCAGTGAAGTAAACTCAAATGACATCATGACTTGTAAAATTCCCTTATCAACTCTCAACTATCAACTATCACCAGCTTGGTCGACTGGTATCACCAGCTTGGTCGACTGGTGAGCGAATCTGTTTTCGAGCGGGAAGACCCGGGTTCGAATCCCGCTGCCGACATGGTTGACGCGGCTAGAAATACGGCATGGGACTTGGGTAAACAACCGAATAATTATCGAAGTAATTATCCGACCCAAGAATGGGCCAGAAGGTTCGTTCCTATAGCCTCATTCTATTCTATTCTATTCTAACTCTTCAATAACATCAGCCAACGATAGAGAAGAAAATTCAAAGAGGGACACTGAATGTAATAATTACGAAATACCTGAATTATTTGCGTAACATATCCCCTAACTTGAAAAAATGCTTCCTTCAAATTCAAAGCGTGTCTGTGAAATAATATAGTAGAGTAAATTAAAATTTTATTTCACTTTGCATTCATGTACGAGAAACACATGTACATAATACAAACTCATTTGATGCGCATAATTTTCACATTCAGGATGAAATGCCAGTAACAAACGTAGCCTTCCCCTCTGTTGCAGCACAGTTTGCCGAGTTCTAGGCCTTTTTCTACGATAGGGATATTGTAGGTATAAAAACACACACACGCTACTGTCACGTTTTAAAAATTCGTAAAGGGGAGTCTTCTCAGTGTTATGTTCAAGGATTTTTTTCTTCAACCATCACGAACTTAGTCGTTTTCCTATTCTTACATGAACGTGTGTAGAAGCATACATAGAACTGAAGTAATAACCATGAGTCAGATTAGATAAAAATTGCGTTATTTGATCATAATGAAACTTGTGACGTCTGTAGGGAAACTAGAAAAACAGATTCATGTTATTTCAAATAATATCACTACCGTGTTGTTTGAAGATGGTTGAAAAATGATATTGGATCCTAAATTATTTAAAAGGACTGGTTAAGTCAGTGTCATAAAAATGGTTATGCCTTCAATATCCTCTACAAAGATATTCCAGAACAAAGTATTTTCACTTCTGTAAAACTGGGAAATCTCGGCCCTGAGTATTAATCACAAGGTAAGAGCATTTAATCATAATTTGCACCATATTTTGACACTAATTAATGATTTTCAAAGTCTATTTTTATGGGTTTAGTAGCTCAATATGAAACGATTCTCATTTGAATAAATATTAAAAATTAAAAATTTCACTTCAGCAGTGACGCATACCAGCAAGAAATTTACTCCCTTTTAACTGGAAATTTACATGCATACGTCCAGTCTAATGCGAAATTTTGATCTCCCTTTACTGCACATAGAATGAGAACAGTTCTGTTCACACATGGACGGCACTCTCTAATACATATTAACTTCAGTCAGCATGACACACATGTCGTCTTCTTTGCGACAACTACAAAGACTGATGCACGTAACCTGAGACTTAAAAAGCGCTCCGCTGTACGCGTTTCTGACTTTGTCTTGAATAGGAGCATTTTCAGATGCACGAGTTGCTATTAAAACTGCCTGTAGACAAAATCGGGAGAAAATTCAGTGAAAATTTCAATTGAAACTCAAATGTTATTCGTAGCGATTTTCCTAAATTATTTTTACTCTGAGTGTGTAATACGAAATACCACAGCTGATAAGCATCCTTCGTTTCATAGTCTCTAGCATAATCCTGCATTCACATTCGCAATCGATCTTTTCCAATTATTAATTGTATCAATTGAATGAATTCTTTTCCGATTAATTGTACCAATTGTATAAATTGTACCTCTGACTTTCTTAAATCCTCACACTTCCGACTTTATAACTACTAAAAGCTGTTCGTTTATTCTCTCTCTGTCTCCTAAACTAACTGAAGGGAATACCCTATTCGACACCACATCTGCCCTGCATCACATCGTCTAATTTCTTGCTTGACTAAACAGTGCCCCTCCTTCCCTGTGACCTTCCTTCTGCTACTCCTTGTCCCCAAGTCTTTTTGCCATCGCGAGAAAGAAGCATTCAAACAATTCTGTGGCGTCTATTCCAAAACATTTTAAACGGATACATTGTATAGAATAGACTAGACTAGATTAGAATCGACGAGGACTAGACTAGACTAGACTAGACTTGGCTAGACTAGACTAGACTAGACTTGACTACACTAGCAACACTAGACTAGACAAGACTAGAATAGACTAGACTAGACTAGACTAGAATAGACCAGAATAGACTAGAATAAAATAGACTAGAATAGACTATAATAGACTAAAATAGACTAGAATAGTCTAGAATAAATAGACTAGACTAGACTAGATATAGAAATAGAAATAGGAATAGGAATAGGAATAGGAATAAGAATATAATAACATAGAATAAGGCAACGGGAACGAAGCGTTCGGTCCATTCTTGGGCTGCTACCCAAGTCCCATGCCGTCTACAGTAAAGACATCAATCACGCACATGCACCTCAAACACGCTATGCCAATTTAATCACGTACACGCACTTAACTCACGCACAGGCATTTCAGTCAGTCAAGCACATGCACTGCAATCATACACAAGCCCCTGGAGTTAGGGGTATAAAATCAATACACTACAATACTTGAGGATTCTTTATTTGAAATTTTTAGTGACAATTTTTGGATATGCGAGACACAGATTGAGTAGTACGAGCATCGTAGACAGCATTAACTCGAAGTAAGTAAATTTCGATAAAACAACCGGCGAAGAAAGTCACGCATTGTAATAAAAGATAAATCTTTCGGGATTGTGATAAATAAAATACTTAGAAACGTGTTCTAACGAAGTGTCTTTCATAAGCAGAACACAAGCATTATAAATCTGATACAAAAACTTTCTCTCAAAAGCCTCTATCATTTTCATGGAATTTCAAGTAGCAATTGAGACAATAATCCTCCATTGTAACTTTGTGTCAACCACTGAAATAATACACATGTAATGGCTCAGGTGTTTAACGTCTGCAGTTAGCTTTGCTCGTTTGACTTTGACCATAGAAGTCCATGGATCATTAAAAATGACTTTCCCCATTAAAATTAAAAAACGTGATACTCCCCCATTGGAATATCTCTTCTATCTAGAAAGATCATTCCATCATCACCAGCTTGGTCGACTGGTGAGCGAATCTGCTTGCGAGCGGAAAGACCCGGGTTCGAATCCCGCTGCCAACATGGTTGACGCGGCTAGAAATACGGCATGGGACTTGGGTAAACAACCGAATAATTATCGAAGTAATTATCCGACCCAAAAATGGGCCCGAAGGCTCGTTCCTATAGCCTCATTATAGCCTGCTCCTTCGGAATGCTTGGTTAGACGATATTGGTGGGTGTGAGCTCCGGGTGCGGCAACATAACTTCTTTTTTCTAAAGCGTTTGCTTTGAAAAAAGAAAGTTATATTGCCGCACCCTGTATTAATGAAGTGTGGAGTTTGTTGTGATAATTTCACGCTACAAAGTTTGAACACAGATATATTTTTTGTGATACATCGTACCAAACTCAAACGATTCTCATTTCTCACTGTTTCTCACTCAGTGTTTTAATCCAACATTCGGAGGGTGGAAACTTAAACAGCAAGAAATGTATAATTTTACTTCATTGATTTTGGGTTTGAAGACATTAGTTGCTTTCTGTAACCTACGATTAGCTGCAGCAGGCATCGGATATCATAAGGTACAACGAAATACTCATGTTAGAGAGTAGACGTGTACTGGAGATGGGTTTTAATACTCAGCAAGGTACAGGGTGCGACAACATAACTTCCTTTTTGCAAAGAAAGTTCATTTAAAAAAAAGTTATGTTGCCGCACCCAGTAGGTCACAAATTTTGTTTGACACTCACCATTTACTACAGATCACGATTCCAACGCGTTCAGCTAACAAACATACTTTATTTACGATGAAGTATACAGTATGTATATGTATTGTTATCTGATTTTCATGAAGCTAACATCTTAAGACTAGTAATGATGCTTCCAGTGATTATTCCCGTCCATCTGTATTATAACTTAAGGTAGAGGCTTTTAGAGAGGCCAGATGAAAGGAATAGAAAAGATATTGTCTTTTTGGTTTTGCACCGAAAGCAGGAAAAATAGGAGTGCTGCATGGAAACTCGAACTAGGGAGTTGGACAACATAATCACTAGCTGCTAGCCACTCAACCACAGCTTCGCTACACTAGGCATAGTTTACGAAAACTGCTAGATATTTAATATCCGATATATCATAGATATGATATATGATAAATCTGAAGTAACGATTTGAAAGATATTGTTATGAAATGTTTGAATGCTTCATTGAAATGACTTGTGTAGTCCTACTGGAACCTTTCCTTTCATATTGAAGAATTGTATCGAAATGACTAGTTACAAATGTGTTACTAATGAATATCAAAGTTCTCATTTACATTCAATTGCTTCTTCGAGCTGAGTCTTGATATTTTTTCAGGACGGGTGATCTCTTCGTGATGGCAAAATACTTGAAGGGAATTGGACTATTAACTTTAATAAAGTGCTAACTGGAAAACAAAAAGGCTATTTAAAACGATTAAACGGCTTTCTACTAACGATCATCAAATTTGAATTCAAGTGTATTGATGTACTCAAGTTTACAGATTGCAGTCTATCCCCCAAAAAAGTTTTCTTCCGCATGTGAAAGATTGAAGCGTGACTGTGACTTTCACTATGACTGTATTTGCAACATGTAAAACACCCACACTGTGTAGACAATAGGAAAAAATAAGTAATCGTATTGATGAGTATACACTAAAATGCGCTTGAATGTCTTCTTGACATTATCGTTGGGTTCACCTGGGGATGAAGAGTTGAGTTTTGGTACAGTGTTTGCAGGCAACATGTCTCGTTATTTTTTAGTGACGTGTAGGCTTTTTGTTCCTTCCCCCTTACTCCCGTCTCAGACATATGTTGTACCAGCCTTGCAGATCTTCTATGCCTAAAAATGTATTAGGGAGTCACGCCCCAGAACTCACAAAGCAAGGTTCTACCATCCTGTATTGCACTGTCTCCAGGAATGATGAAGAAGGATGTCATATTGACATAATTGCCCTCATAATCTGTTGAGAAAATGCCCGAATCATCAATTTAACATGTACACTTACAAAATTGAGTATTTATAAAATGCCTGTGTAACAAACTCCATAAGATGCGCACAAAAGATGGTTACGTTTATAGTTTCATACGCATGTATAGAAGAAGAGCTAATTTCATAAAAAATTAAATTCCTAAATTGCTTGAAAAAATAATAGTACAAATCAATTTCTGACGGTTAACATTTAATTGCTGTCTTTTACCACTAGTAATTATTATCTGTAGATTTTTATGCCGACTCAAGTTGTGTAGATCGTATGATGTCTGACCCTAAATTATTCACTGAACCAATCGTACGATGTAGCTCGATTCCTGAATATTGGTTGGTTCAAATCTCTAAACATATTTCGGACTGCGCAGATCAAGCTTAGACTATTTCACCTTGTGAATAATTTAGCAATATTTTCCAGTCGATGGGAAGTCGCAGCTCCATTAGTTCCCCTAATTCTCATTAAGAAACTCCTTAAAGTTCTCTCAAATTATTCATCAAGATTGATATTTTACAATTCCATTCTTATATACAGGGGTTGGACAAAAATATGGAAACATCTAGTATGCTTGAAAAAAAAGAGTTTTTTTCAATTGAAATGTGTAGGTGGCGCTGGTGTTCTTGCCTACTGAGACCACCAATGCAATGCCGTAAATACGGTGTGTATGTCAGTCGTTGTCGGGGCACTGTTCTGTGAAGTTGTAATTGCATTATATCAGAGCTAACAGGCTTCGATCGTGGGCAAATTATTGTAGGGGGTATGGTGAGTGCTTTCGTAAGTAAGGTAGCCGAGGTGTTCATTGCTTCAAGAGGAAGTGTATCGAAAATTTATTACGTATATTTGAAATGCGGAAAAACATTGCTTAATCACAGTGCGGACAAAAGCATGTGGTGAGTAACCGTGACAGACAATCATTAAGGTGGATTGTGACAAAAAAGAAACCCACAGCTGCAAAAATTACTGCTAAAATGAGGACTAAAACAGGGCAGGGTATTTTTAGTCGCGCTGCAATTCAAAACTATTCATCAGTGATTATAATGCACTTAACAGGAAAAAGTGGTGTTTAAGTCAAAAAGCCTGGACTATAGAGCAGAGAAAGACAGTAGTATGGTCGGATGAGTTTTCTTTCACACTATTTCCAGCTTTTGACTGAGTTTACTCGTACGGCTTGGCAACTACTTGTTGCCAAAAGAAAACATTAAAGGTGTTCTTTGATGTTTTGGGCAGCCAAATCGTGGTTTTCGGTGACCCCCATAATAACTCTGCAAGAGCACATTACTGCCAAGAATTATGTGACCATTTTGACCGATCAAGTCCATCCTATGGTACAAACTTTGTCCCTAATGGTGAAAATGTCTCACATGATGACAAAACCCCTATTCCCTCAGCTCACATCGTCCAGGGCTGTTTTTTGAGCACGAGGGTAGTTTGTCACATCTCTTTTGGCCCCCACAGTCACCAGATAGCAATCAAATTGAATTTTTGTGGTCTACATTGGAGATGAAAGTACGTCGTCGCTATCCAACATTTCATCATTATCTGAACTTGCTACTGTTTTGTAGGAAAAAAGATTCCCTTGGCAAGCATATTGGAACTGTATCTATCCATTCCAAGAAGACTGCCAGCTGTTTTGGATACTAACGGTCTTCCTCTACCATATTAGGCAAGGAAATATATTTTTTAGGCATTTCCATATTTTTATCCAAACCCTGCAGATTGTGCTACAAAAACACAAATCCGTTCTGTCCGTTGGTGACATTTTTAAGCTAATTGGCAAAATATGTATATGTTACTTAGCTGATGTGGAAACCTCCATATTGAAATAATCGTCAAATCTAAGCAATTTCATTTTTCATGGTTGTTACCATTTTCCATTTGTTTTTCACTGTTTTCACTGTTGTTGAACATTCTAGTTTTTATGTATGCCGTTTATTGGATCGTGTGTGGAATTTTTTATTGAGAGTGAAACAATCAACCATATACAATAAAAACCGTTGTGTGTTTATATACATGAATTGGGAATCCTTTTCGATGAAAACGATGGAAAATTTTTAAAATTTAGGATCCTTCATTAATTTTTTAAGACATTGTGTTTTTTAATATTTTCAATGCATGGATTATAAACATTGTATTGTGGATACCAAAGACACCGGATTACTATAATATAGAGAATTTTTTCTTCGTTATGAGTCTTCTTCTCCTTTCGTATAAAACTCCTTCGGAGAGGCAAAACTTTGACTGGCAAATGTAAGAAACTTATTAAAAAACGGGATTTTTTTACACGCAGATTTATTGGTAGGTTTAATAAATCTTTCCGTGAAAGTGATCAAAACACTAATGCATTAGGTTCACAGTTTTGTTGTTAAAATTGAGTGTATAAGATAAGGAAAGGAATACGCGTTAGTAAATTTAACTCAACTTTCTTTATCTTTTCAAAAGTATAATACAGAATCCGTTTATGTCAATGCACAACATTTTTTCATATATGGCTGTATTTCTATATACTACTTTAAGTTATCTAAGCTACAGCAAATGCAAAAGATGGCTATGGCTGAAGCCATCTTATGACATTATAGCCAATCTATTTCCTATGTACATCAATACAAGCCTTATATTCTAAATATCGAGCTAAAAATACGTCAGCATCTCCACCATGCCAATACTTCAGACAAATATCTACGAAAAATTACTCTACAGCAAGCTATGCGCTCAGGAATATGAAAAATTCCACCCAAATATAAAAAGTAGCAGTCGTTGACTTGTCGGTGGACACTCTGTTATAGAAGCTATAAGAATATTTGCAGTTCTACTGCGGGTGAAACTGAGGAAGTTTTCTTATCATTGATTAAAAATTTTGATGCAGACTGGTACATTGTTTGAATATATGATTACGTTTCACGTATCCTAATCTTGCGAAAATTGAATAATTATTTTAAAATTACGCGTGGGTACACATAATCTGCTTGTCATCAGGGGCAGACAACAAATTTGAGTTAAAATATTTTTAAGCATAAATAACGTTCATGATTAAACATTTAAGGATACTTGCGCAACGTATGTGTAGGGATTATTATTCAACATTCAAACATTAATATATTACCGCAAAACAACATTCTTCATCAAAATAAATGGTGGTGAATACTACTAACCTAGCCTAACATAACCTAAATTTCAGAGATCCATCCAAACTACTCAAACTGGTGCGTAACTCTCAGCTATACAGGAAACTAATTCGAAAAAAGAAGCAAAATAAATTTACGTGTTGGTACGATCGAACATTCTTAAATGAAGGACTTTTATTAAGTATCAATAATATTTAGTCACAAATGGCATTGCGTTTGAAGTACATTCAGAGAATCATCATTGCTATGTGCAAAATAAACTGTAGGGAATATTGTCGTATGGGTTTTGCCTAGAGATAATTTGGCATATTACACCACATGCTTGTATTGTTGATTTTAATTCCTCAGTTGTCATTTGCAAGATTCAGTAACCCTCCTAGTGTGTAAAAGATATAACAGAATATGGCAACAGGAACGAGCCGCTTGGTTCATTCTTGGGTTGCATGCAGTTACATGCCATCCCATGCCGTGCTACCCAAGTCCCATACCGTGCTACCCAAGTCCCATACTGTGCTACCAAAGTCCCATGCTGTGCTACCCAAGTCCCATGCTGTGCTACCAAAGTCCCATGCTGTGCTACCAAAGTCCCATGCTGTGCTACCAAAGTCCCATGCCGTGCTACCCAAGTCCCATGCTGTGCTACCAAAGTCCCATACCGTGCTACCCAAGTCCCATACTGTGCTACCCAAGTCCCATGCTGTGCTACCAAAGTCCCATGCTGTGCTCCCAAAGTCCCATACCGTGCTACCCAAGTCCCATGCCGTGCTACCCAAGTCCCATGCCACTTATGAATCCTATTGTGCAGCATACATCCCTACAACGTGCGGAGCTATACTGTATTATTTACACATATGAGAACTCAATTGTGACTACAATTTCAAATTTCTGGAGGACGTTTGTTTAGAAATAAATCATTGAAAATATGAAATACAAGCAACATTTTTTGCCAAAATGATGTACAACTTATAAAATGGACACCACGACACTTGCAGTCATCTCATCATCTGATAATAATCTGTAACGTCTGACACTCATGAAGCATTTTATTCTATATAGAAGAATGCGTCATCGACAGATCGTTGATTAAATACAATTTAAATTTGCCAGAATTCCCGCTGATCATGTACATTGATTTCCCTTGTGCGTAATGCATTAGTACGATATGTGTGTCCTGAGGTAGTCAAACTGCACCACACACTACCGTACTATGCAACACTGTACCACACACTACCGTACTATGTAACACTGTACCACGCAC
>VCRD01002869.1:0-24419 GCA_006783055.1 Trinorchestia longiramus | reverse complement strand
CTACCGTACTATGCAACCCTGTACCACACACCACCGTGCTATGCAACACTGTACCACACACTACCGTACTATGCAACCCTGTACCACACACTACTGTACTATCCAACACTGTACCACACACCACCGTGCTATGCAACATTGTACCACACACCACCGTACTATGCAACACTGTACCACACACCACCGTGCTATGCAACACTGTACCACACACCACCGTGCTATGCAACACTACACATTGAGAACAAAGAAAACTGGGCACTAGGCACAAAGTTGAATAAAACACTCCTGCGCGTTATACTCTTAATTATATGCCATTTAAAAAGCTGAACTAGACATTAGACGTCGCTTAACATTATGAGAGTAGGACAGTATTCTGGAATAAACATTTACACGAAGGAAAGACTTTAACTATTCAGTCAAAGATTGAGAATGGTATCTACCTACATCAATATATTTTATAAGCGAAGCAGTGAAACCAAAATAACCATTTTAATAACTCACAATTGACACGAATTATAAATGAACATGTGATTAACATAGATAATTATAAAAATTATGATCTACACTAATACGAAGTAAAAAACATTCAGGTCAATTAATGGCGATATTATAATCAAATAAATTTTTCTAATGATAGGTTAGCTACACAGGAAAGTTCGTATCCACCGCAAAAATGATCGCGGGTTTTATTAGAAAACTTATTTGCCCATTTCCTAAAGTAATAATCTAATTTTAATACATCACCGTTTTAATACCAAGAAACACAAACTCACGACCTTTTTTTTGTAATAAAACCAATAAACTGCAGCGAATCTATAATACCCGATGATGCTGCCTGAAAAATTCTGAATTTAAGTAAAGGCTTATTTACTTAAGTTAACTTTTAACTTTTCATGTTTTCCATCTGTACTGATATGACAATGTGAGTGTGTTTCAAATATTAAATTCAGTGTTAGACTAACATAAATTCGGTGTCTCACTAAGATAAATAGGCAGAATATACATCGAAAATACCGAAGTCAAGTTGCAAACATGTTCCATTTATTTCCTGTTTCCTTGGTTTTACAGAAAGTTTTTCGGGTCCTTACACAGAGTAGGAAATGAAAATGAATCACAAGTATAGAATATAACGAAGTTACGACATTAATTCCTTAATAAATAAGTATTTTCAGGAATTCGATGAACAACACGACAAATGTTTCGTTAAGTTTTAACTTTTCATGACCATTAACCACCAGATTATTAAGGTAATCGAAACCTGTAGTCGTATACAGTATCCAGGTCATTCCAAAAATTATGATGTAACCTGCTTTAATTAAGAAAATGATAGTCGTCATGCAAATCGTAAATATTCGTGATAGTCATCGTGAATATTCAATCTAAACCGAGAAATTTTCACGGGAACTATCAGTTCACGGAGAGCTGAACCCCGAGGCCTGTCATCGTCACCAGAGAATTATGGTGCAAGGTTCGACAACAAAACTTCCTTTTTTCATAACTTTTTGGAAGGCAAAAAGGAAGTTATGTTGCTGCACTCAGTGCAATGAGTTATCTCTTCCACAGGAGGCGAGATCATTATTAAGAGCAAAGTGTCTTCATTGATGAAGACTGTTTATGCATATTTGTAGTTACTCTAATATGGGTTAAAAAGTACAGTGATGTACCTCTGTGATGTAACTTTAAAAACAAATTCAATTAAGAAACCATTATTTATTTTGCTTCCTATTCAGAGTCGGTGAATCATTGGAATTCATTATAGAGATTAGCTCTCCATAGAAGCTACTCTAAAATCTGGGTAGAATAATCGGAATTTTAGATTTTGAAAAATGTAACCTGACTGATGGCCCGAAACAATTGAAAAATTTAGAAGCATCATAATGATATTCATACTCGTTTAGAAAGCACAAAAATAATAAGATGCTGTTCATAGAGTTCCTGAAAATGTGTGTTTCCATATGCAAGGCGCAGAAAGATATCATCTCTCCCATGCACGGTAAAAAGAACATAAAACTTCAGTACAGATCAGGACATAGGTCTAAAGTTACGCTATAGGTCTAAAGTTACGTTCAGTCTAAAGTTATGCTATAGTTTCTACACTAAACGGAGCTTTCCTATCTTACAACATTTACGTAACATGAAAATAATCTGCAAAAATTTTCGCAGTCCATCCGTATGTCCTTTACAAAAATGACGGTTTTTGCCGAGCTAGTGTAGTCCTTCACTAAATAGGCACAGTCTATTTCCTACCAAACAATTTTAACCCCTGACGAACAAATGCACTATGCAGTCGCATTTCAAATAAACCTTATTACGCATATGCCGTTAAAGTATATGTGTTTAAACATTTGTCTTAAAAATTTGTTCTTCGTGAAATTTTGACATTTCACACCAACTACTTCCCTTGGATACCCTGATAACAGATGAACGGTGCCAAATATTATTCAATCATACTAAAATCCTGCAGTTTTAAAAGGGTAATGAAGCCAAAGCAGTCACTCGCTAGGTCTTTTCCAAAGCCAAGACTGAGTTTCTAAAGCTAAAACTGGCGTTTTCTAACATTAAAACTGGCGTTTTCTGAAGTTAAAACAGGCGTTTTCTATAGCTACAACTAACATTTTCTAAAGCTAAAACTGGCGTTTTCTAAAACTGAAACTGACGTTTTCTAAAGCTAAAACTGGCGTTTTCTGACGCTAAAACTGACGTTTTTTGAAGTTAAAACTGACGTTTTTTGAAGTTAAAACTGACGTTTTCTCCAGCTAAAACTGTCGTTTTCAAAAACATCTTCAATCACTGGGAGCATCGCTTTTCACGTATCCGTGCTACCACAGACGTTCCTCTAACTTCACTATTGATCGTATCATTAAGTCTAAACAATTAATCTTAACCTTGCAAAATAGTGCAATCGCATTGGATGAATGAACACAGCATAGCGACAACATAGCATGTACAGAAGCGATTTACAAAACAAGCACAATTTTCTTTAACAGATGTGAGACAATTTCTACCTAGTAGTCGAAAACGTCAATATCAGCGACCACAAAGAACTCCAATCTTGTGGGAACAAGACATCTTTTACGGTTCATTTAAAATTGTAGCAATTACATATGAATATCATAGTTATGTAAATGCCCAAGCTTAACGCAATGGCTAAAATTAAGGTCTATAAATATTTCACATATTGATTACTGATCTAATCCGGCCGAAGTTTTGAGTATTCTTGACCTTCGATGACCGAATAAAAACAAACGACAGAAATTTCATACAACATTAATCCTATCATCAGGCTGCCCAGGTGTCCGTGTAAGGAAGATCATTGTGAGAACTCGACAAACAGATGCAGAGTATTCATAGATTCACAAAATCTATTTTCCTTCCGCTGAAATTTTTTTTCGCTGTTTCTTATTAAGCACAGAGAACAACACAGAACAGAAAAGTAAAAGCTGCTATGTACATATGAGCAGCATTATAACCTACAGACGTTAACAGATAACACTTTACTTTTAGGAGAATTCTCTAGTCTAGGCATACATACATCATAACGCACTACAATTCAGTGACACTTTACTTTCACGGAATTCACTAGTCTAGGCATACATACATCATAACGCACTACAATTCAGTGACACTTTACTTTCACGGAATTCACTAGTCTAGGCATACATACATCATAATACACTATAATTCAGTGACACTTTACTTTCAGGGAATTCACTAATCTAGGCATACATGCATCATAATGCACTACAATTCAGTTTAGTGACACTTTACTTTCAGGGAATTCACTAGTCTAGGCATACATACATCATAATGCACTACAATTCAGTTGAGTGACACTTTACTTTCAGGGAATTCACTAGTCTAGGCATACATACATCATAATGCACTACAATTCAGTTCAGCGGAGTCTCAAACACATTTACGAACGATAAACAAACTACTAGCAACAAACTACCAGAACAAACAAACGACCTGTACTTGCATGTACTCGTACAGGTCGTTGCTTGAATTAACTTATTCTTATTTCTAGTGACGGAAGTGAACGCCTAGTGCATTGCTTCTTAACAACTTTTCTGAGCTAATTTGAAACCTCAAGCGAGTTTATTTAGTAAGAATGTGGAAGGTTTTAATATAAACACTGTTCATGTAACTTCAATGACGTGCGAGAAAAAGCCAAATTATGAGGGTGAATTATGAACAGAATTACCACCATCGCTGCATGGTTCTTGATCAAGTGAAAAGTGCATTTAATATACCACACCTCCCTCCACATAAACGTCCTTTTCACGCGTGATGACAACCAACTTGCATGTCTACGTCTCTAAACCATCGATATTAGACGCAGATATAACGTCATGAATAAATCCTAACATGATTTAATATTTTCTATAGTCGTTTTTATGAATTTAACGTAAAATGATGATGCAAATTTCATGTCTACGTCTCTAAACCATTGATATTAGACGCACATATAACGACATGAATAAATCCTTACATGATGTAATATTTTCTATAGTTGCTTTTACGAATTTAACGTAAAATGAGTTTCAAAGGCCTGTGCCTCTATTGGTTTAACATTTTTGTCTCAAATTAATCGGCAACACGACACACAAACTACGTTTGTGAAAACAATTAAAACGTTTGTGAAAAATTAAAACCACGAACAATTTAAGCTGAAAATAGGTTCTCGAGTTTCTGAATTATGGGAAAAACGAAGAGATCGTTAAATTTTATTCCTAGTACGAGATTTATTAAATACGTTTGAATAAAGTTGTGCTTGTTAGCAGTATTTGTGCATGAATGTATTAAACAAAGGAAAGAATTATCGAACGTTATCATTCTACCGACGCTTATTAAAAGAAAAAATCGTTTATCAAACTCGGGTGGAAACAAATTCGAAATCGGAGAAAAATGTGAGAACTGCACGTTGGAGTTTCAATTATTATCCAAAGAACAATAAGAATATGGGACTCATCGCTTGTCAAACTTTACTCACAAATACGAATAATGTTCCTAAAAACTTGGTGGGTCTTTATGAGCTAGGTACACGAGGATAGAAGTTCAATTATTGATATAGATTTGAAAGTACAGGGTGCAGCCACTTAACTTCCTTTTTTGAAAGGAAGTTCCTTTGAAAAAAGGAAGTTACGTTACCGCACCCTGTACAAGAAAGTTTGATTAGTCAAATAGAAGTTCTCTCAAGCTTTCTTTAGGAATATTGTTGGAAGGGGCCCAAGCATTCGAAACTGATGATCTTACTTCCCTACTATGAATGAATATAAACATCAATCAATAAACATAAAACTTCACTACTTATAAGTGAATATAGACATTAATGAACTACTACAACATCGACACGAAATCAGAAATTTTTCTTAAGTTATAAGCTTATGAACTATCACTGAGCTACATCGTACCAATACTAGTGAATATAGTTAACTCTATTAAGCTTTGTTTTACTTGTGACTCACAGAATCCAGTCGGTAATAATCTTGATTTATTTTGAAAAGTCGAACACAAAAAGGTCAGTGCTTTAAAAAATTGGATGTATTGTGTAATACAAGCCAGTAGCCCCGAAATTGACAAACATTTTTTTTTAATTTTCGTTACCCAAAACAATGAAGATGAACTTAGAAATATTTTCTTTTGACTTATAAGAAATATAGCAAGTTTATATTAAAATTTAGGTTGACCTATTCCCTGAGAAAATAATATTAAAACATTATTTGCTTACGTAAGCTATTCATGTAATATTTTAATGGTGTTCGGAAGCACAAAATTCCGAATTCTATTGAAAAAATTCGAGCCATAGAACATCTTAATGAATAAAATCTAATTAACACAATTTCGTAGATTTCATTAGAATTACACCTTACATAAATTGCAATTTCATACGATATTGTAGAATCGCCTGCTGGACTACAATATTTAAACAACATGAACAAGTATACTCAACATTATATGACCACCCACATTTTTCAAGCTACATCAACATTATTTGAACGAGCACACCAATTTCTCTTCTACCACATGATATAATTCGACAAAAACAATCTACTTCTACTCAATAAGATAGTGCTTTCTAGCTACAAACATGAACATGTGCAATAGGAGTGCCCTCACGTTTGACTAGAACTACGTGCTTTATTTCTGTAAGTAACGACTTAAACGTATTAAAATTAAGAACAGAAATGCATATCAACGGAAGTAGTTTTGGAGCGATCATTTCTTTCTATGAAGCTTCGTTCAGAGAGTACTAAATGTTATAAAAAAATTTGTAAATTTGAGTGGAGGGAAACAGTAACGGCAGTTTTCTACAAAATGTGTGATTTCGTGGGACATCTGTAACCTGAAGCTTGTGGTTTAAAATGAGTGTATGTATGAATAGGGTAGGTAAGCTTTCACGAAACTGTTTTCTCACTAAATAAGAAACATTTTTAAGCTACGCAAAACACATAACACTGTGCATATCTCGTGTTGTGAAAAATTCTTCCTTAAATTAAATCAAATTTAACATTTCAAAGTGCATAAACTAGGCCTGTCAGGGCAAAAAATAGGAACAGCTACTAAAAGTTTAATTATTTTAGTATTTTGAATGGTAAAGGTGCATAACAATTTTATTAAAAAGGGATATCGCGTAATGTTTCGTGGTGTAAACATTGCTACGCAATATCGTGGAAATAGTGAACTAGCTTAGCTAGGTCCCGAGCTTACGTAACTTTAAGTACGCGTAATTTTACCTCAGTAGAGTTACGTAAAGTTACCCCAACGTAACTTCAGCTACGTGTAATTTTACCTCAGTAAAATTACGTAAAATTACCCCAACGTAACTTTAGGTACGTGTAATTTCACTTACGCAAAATTACGTAAAGTTACCCCAACGTAACTTTAGGTACGTGTAATTTCACCTACGCAAAATTACGTAAAGTTACCCCAACGTAACTTTAGGTACGTGTAATTTCACCTACGCAAAATTACGTAAAGTTACTTCGGCAGCACACCGGCTGAAGAAAATGTTAATTTAGTTCAGGCGAGAGGAGAACTAGATTCAGCTAGAAGATAATATGAACTATTACAACAATTATTTCTTACCAAGATTAATGAATAACATGCAACACAGAGCATCCATGTTAGAGAAACACTATCAATTTCTTATCGCTTAGTGGCATAGATGCTCAATTCTAATTTTCGAACGTCTGGAAGAGTATAATAGCACATGAATACAACCACACCTAGTTATTGTACTAGCTAAATTAGACACCAACATTACAGGAATAATGAACACCATGTTATTGTACTAACCACACCTAGTTATTGTACTAGCTAAATTAGACACCAACATTACAGGAATAATGAACACCATGTAAATTCAGACGATGCTGTCATAAGTTGATACATGCAGAATACTTTTAAAATTATTTACTATATACTGGATATCTAACAGAGTCGCTTCATAAGATTTCTACATGTACAGCTTAAAGCAGTTAGCTGCATCAGTTCGCAATTGGGACATGACAATGCTATAAAATGTTCTCAGTTAAATAACCTAGATCTCAATGACCCACCAAGCTTTGAGAACATAATCACTCGTAAAATACAGATTAAATTTTCACTATTTGATCTCACAAAGAGAAACATGCTTGAATATCAGTGTCTTTTCCGTGTCTTTAATTGATGACTTACGAAATATAGATGTTAAGGTGTGCATAAAATCAGTAACATAATTGGGTTATTTCCATGCAGAGTACGTCTTTCGTTTCAAAGCATCCCTAAACAGAACATTTTTTAGCTTGTGCGGACGTATGACTTTGAGTTCTACGAATGACTAAAAATGCCCAAACCACGAAAATTGGTGACGAAAACTCGTAGATTCTTAAGATTTTAACGTTTTTCAGTTCACGTCATTTCCTGGAGCTGCAAAACATTACACAAGAATGCACTTTTCATCATGTCTTAAAACTAACGACACCTATGATACAGAGACGAAAGTCAACAGAAGTTTCCATTTTCTTTGACAGAAGGAGAACATCTTTTTAAACCTTCCAGACTGTAAAAACAAGAGCTTCAATTGTGATACAAAAACTCACCTCTGAAGCGAAAGAACTGGGTAGCTTTTGTTGTAGAAGAACTATTACTATAAACGTCTGTTGACTTATCTTGGAAGAATACATCAGTATTCTCAAACATTTTCAGCTCGGTTAAGGGAGAATGCACCTTCATAAATTGTAGAGTATGTGCTACTAATGATAAAAGAAGGGAATTAACATAGATGTGTATACTGTGAATGGGGCTTGCATTTTCTACCTGGTAAAGAGAGAGAGCGTGACATATAGAAGGAACCCTACGAAAAGAGAGGCTTCTCACAGCTTTCGCTTCCGTAGCCCTGCTATTGCAACTTGCCTTTCGCCCACCAACTTGCTGTTCGCTCACCAACTTGTTGTTCACCCACCAATTTGCAGTTCGCCCACCAACTTGCAATTCGCCCACCAACTTGCAATTCGCCCACCAATATGCAGTTCGCCCACCAACTTGCAATTCGCCCACCAATATGCAGTTCGCCCACCAACTTGCTGTTCGCCCACCAACTTGCTGTTCGCCCACCAACTTACAGTTCCCCCACCAACTTGCAATTCGCCCACCAATATGCAGTGCGCCCACCAACTTGCTGTTCGCCCACCAAAAAACAGAAATTTTTCTACTCTCGAAAATTCTCTCACAGATTTACTACTTTTTTCAAGTTGATTCCTCAGTGCTCAACCTCAATTACAATTAGACAAAGATATACAAAGAAACATCTATCTTCCATTAATATTGTGATTAATTCGAATGTTACTTGTACACTGAAACTACTACAGGCAATGCAATATAACCTTAATTAACATTAATCACGCAATACTCTCACGATGAGACCAGAACTTTTAAATTTCTGTTGACTAAGCAGAATTCTTCTTCTTCTTCTATGTCATGTTTATTTGGGGCTCCGAAAACTAGTCCATGTAGCCCCAGGTCAGAAGGTAGGTTAAATTTTTACTTTGTTTACAGTTTCTACTACCTGAAAAAGAAAACATTTCGAATATTTAACAAGGCATGGGGAAAGTTAACGCTAATTTAGCAGAATTGAGATGTTCTTTTTGACTTTGAAGAGATATCTGCTAAAATTATGCTGCTCATCAGAGTCTGTTATTTAATAACTTGGCTATCATTATTCCAGGTCGATAGTGAAAGTCAATGTAATCGGTTTAATAGCGAAATGATCACTGCTTAGCCCAGAAATACCTGTTGCACATTTGTTATACATCTTATGGTAGTGATATAAGTGTTTTTGAAACATCATTATTTTTATATTCCTGGTTTAACCATTGCAGTCACTATACAAGCGATCTCAGCAGTGATAGTGTTTGTGAAATAGTGATCAGCAACTAAAAGTGAGCAAAAACTTGAAGAGTGTCAGAACAGTTATTGATGGTTACGATTTCATTGAGTGTCAGTGAAACTGTTCAAATATAGATGCTACCCAAGCAAATCCTTCTTACAAATACACAAAATTAATTGTAGAAGATGAAATCAACTCTACGTTAAATTGATTGAATTTCACTAATACATTTGTAAAATTTTAGAGCACTTTGATTCTATGCGGCTTCTTTGTGTTCAAATAAATTCAGCAACAGATATTTTTTGACGCTATCTTAGACTATGAATTATCTCACTTGAACGACAGGTGTATCTAAAACACTATATGACCAATAATGCCATACAATTACCAATGCTAATTTACAGTTGATCGCCATCAGTGACATTTCCTTCCACCAAAAACACGGAAAGACAAAAGAAACACCTGGTTCTGTGTTACAAAGACAGCCAAATGATTAAGACGAAAGAAACACCTGATTCTGTGTTACAAAGACAGCCAAGTGATCAAGACAAAAGAAACACCTGGTTGGTTCTGTGTACTGAAGTTGTGTTTGAAGATAACTTCGTTCGCGTACCGAAGTTCTATTTGAAGATAACTTCGTTCGCGTACCGAAGTTCGAAATTGCACCGTTCAAGAGTAGGGAACTATTTGTATCTAAGATACGTCAAGTTTCAATTCTTAGCTCAGATGTTCGCTTTTATTTTGTGCTTTTAAACAAACGTGAGATATGTTAATCGTGGTTACTGGACTTACAAAGACAACGCTCAATATCATCTCTCAACAATGGTAAGGAAAGTGAGGTGTTATGTGTACAGTTGCACCATTATTTGTTGTCAGCTATGTTGCGCCATATATATTTCTTGTCAGCTATGTTGCGCCATTCATATTTGTTGTCAGCCATGTTGCGTCATACATATGTGTTGCTAGCTATGTTGCGCTATGTATGTCTGAAGTTCTTTATCTTGATCTTGTGCAGTTAATGTGTATCATAGTATGTGCACATCAAAACATACAAATCACACCTCCAAAACGTGTCAAACTGAAACCATTATTTTTTGTAGCTTAATTCGCTTACTATAATTTCTCCAAACCCAGCGAGAACCGCGGCTGAAGGAAAGCTATTTATCATATTTTTACTTGTTTATTAATAGAATAGAATAAAATAGAATAGAATGAGACGATAGGAACGAGCCTTTTGCCCATTCTTGGGTCGGTACCCAAGTCCCATGCCGTAATTCTAGCCACCGATGGACATACACAAACCGACAACGGCGGCAGCGGACCTTGAACCCGGGTCTTCCCGCATCGCAAGCGGGTTCGCTCACCAGTCGACCAAGCCGGTAGTCTGATTGCTAGAGGTCACTCCTACTCCTCCTGAACAGAAACAAAAATTCACACAATGGACTGCAGAGGGCAGTTCCGTGAGGATTCTTTTCGATAACAACATCCCATGATAACACAAATTTTGAATCATTGTAGAATGTTGAAAAAAAATCTATGTAAATGATGTTCAGAACGTTTTACATTGCGCGACAGATTGCTTTTCTTCAAAAGGATATGAATATTAAAACTGAATGATCTCAAAATATCTAATTCAAATTGGGATTCATTCCTAAATTACCGTGGGTGAACATGACAAAAATCTAACGGGTGAGTTATTACTATCAGTCTCGATAACTTAATAGCGATTCTTTTATCGACCCACATGCACTATCCCACAGCATGACTTCAAAAGAATTATTATTTGATTGACATCATTCTTACCTAATATTTTTGAACAGTTTTAGATGCACTATCTCGTCCAAACATTCACTGGTTCTATTGGGTCTTCTTCTTTTGAAAATGCGATCCATTCCGGCCGGCCATCAAACTGATTTTCCCTCGGAAGAATGACTTTATAATCCTAAATTTCATTTAATCTTTATTTCTCTATTACAGGGGCTCCCAACCTGGGCTTTGCTTATCTAAAGGGGTACATTTAATGTGAGTTCATAGTTCCTAAAACCTTGGAGTTCTATTTAAAACTCGGGAATTTTATTTTTATACCCACCTTTCTGTCATAAAAATTCAGGGGTTCATGCTCATCTGTCGAAATACTGAAGGAATACAAGGTCAGAGAAAGATTGAGAGCCCCTGCTCTACTAGGTATTGTGCAAGGTGACTGCATTGGCACTCATTATCCAGTAAAATAATATGACATGAACCAGTAGCATAACGAAGGTACGTAAAACCACTAGCTACTTTCTTTTAATATTTCCCGTACTCCATTTTCCATTACTATCGGCTCCTACGCTACATTTTTGGACACCTTGCACTATCCATTTAACTCCTCACTGCGTCCGTCTCCATTGCTTCATTTTATGACAATTTCGGGTTAGTGTTTCATCAGTTTCTGTCGTCAGCCTTGTTCTTCCTCATCACACCGACCGCCCTTCGTCCTCCACTTGCATCCCCGTCTTCGTCCTCATCACACCGACCGCCCTTTCTCTTCCACTTGCATCCCCGTCTTCGTCCTCATCACACCGACCGTCCTTCCTGTTCCACTTGCATCCCCGTCTTCGTCCTCATCACACCGACCGCCCTTCCTCCTCCACTTGCATCCCCGTCTTCGTCCTCATCACACCGACTGTCCTTCCTCCTCCACTTGCGTCCTCGTCTCCGTCTTGACTCCGTTGCTGGCTGATAGGACGACGCTGCTGTCTTTGGTTTGACGCCTGGGTTGTTCATCGCGACGAGGCACACACAGGTGACAGACGCGCTGAAAAATTGACATGAAATTAGCGAGATTGTTTGTGTTGTGTCGATTCTCGAGTTCTGTTTTATAGGCAAATTCACGCTAGGTATCAAGGAAGTAACTCTGAACGATATAATTATCGCTGTGAACACAACAGTTTTTTAGCAGTAGCGAGACCCAGAAAACAAAGATTTCAAGTCCTAACCTCATAAAAGGTTCCAGTGCCTCTGATAATTCCGACGATGGCGACTCCAGGGATGAAAATCATGGAACTGGCAGCCATAATCCAGCCAATTGTGTCAGCCTGCCACGGAAACAAATCCGCTTGCTTCACTGATAGAGGTTGGTAGGATATAAGGCCGTTGATGATGACACCCTGCAGTGAAATATGCAACGAAGTATTAGCATCTACCAATATGTATTAGTATCTACCCATAAGTGTCAGTTTCTACCATTAAGTATCAACATCTACCAATAAGTATCAGCATCTATGTATGAGTATCAGCATCTATGTATGAGTATCAGCGTCTACCAATAAATATCAGCATCTATGTATGAGTATCAGCGTCTACCAATAAGTATCAGCATCTACCAATAAGTATCAGCATCTATGTATGAGTATCAGCATCTACCAATAAGTATCATTATCGATATCCTTCAATATCAAGGGATTTTGCAAAAAAAAAAAGTTCAACAACTTTTCAGTTCTGTAATCTATATAATAAAAATATAAATAATATTATGATCATATATTACTGTGATTGTTGATATTAATGTCAAGGTATCCCCCACAGTTTTCATCGAATTCATAAGACACAGCACCGCACTAAAATGAAATTTTAAAATATTTTCTTAGATAGAAACACTATTATTTTTTATAATTTCATCGTTAAGCCTAACAAAATGCTCTGATGAGCTTATTCAGTCACTTGGAAGGTCTACGTTTTCCAATACAACATTGTAAGGAGAGGGAAGAATAGATTAACTTAATGAATGAATCTTATACATGGTTCAGCAACATAACCTTCTTTTATCAAGGAAATTTCTTAATTTTTCAGGACGTTATGTTGCTGCATCCTGTACAAGAAATATTCTAGAAAATAGCACGGTTTCAGTCATTGAAACAAAATTTTGTCCAATGTGGATGTCGTAAACAATTTTTTGAGAAAAACTAAACATAAAAACGCACGCCAATCATGAGGGCGCTGTGGGTCATGTTGTTGTAAACAATTTGTTGATAAATACTACACATAAAAACGCACGCCAATCATGAGGGGGCTGTGAGTCATGTTGATTGTAAACAATTTGTTGATAAATACTACACATAAAAACGTACACCAATCATGAGGGGTGCGAAGAACTTTAGGCACAACCGCCAGTAAAGACCGGGAGCGAAGCCAATCATCTGGCGGACGTCCGAACACAGCCTGTCCAGACCTGCCGGTGTCAACACAGCATTAATGTTACTCTTCTGCCCGTGCCAACACAGCATTAATGTGACTCTTATGCCCGTGCCAACACAGCATTAATGTGACTCCTATGCCCGTGTCAACACAGCATTAACCCTTTAGCGACGAATTTATTTTTCTAGTTTCTACGTTTAAGCTCACAAAGACCGTCTGTACACTGATGCAATGAAGCACGCTGAGAGCCAGGCAGCCAAAATAACGACGCTGTATGATGCCGCCGCGTTTAAACCTAGTAGCAACCTCATATTGCTCACATATAATATAATTTTAACATAATTAGTATTTTTTCTGATGTTCCCCGTGAGTGCCATACGGCGGTAGAGGGTTAATGTTACTCCTCTGCCCGTGTCAACACAACATTAATGTTACTCTTCTGCCTGTCGTGAACACTACGGCATCTACATTCTTATGATCTTAAAATGTTTGCTGAGGATATTTAATACTAAGAAAATTGATGTGCTGTAGGATGACTCGAAGGATTTAAGGTTACTATAACCGCTAAGAATACAACTCATATGCAAAAAATAGGATACAACAATAAGTAGTATTTGCAGCATTATTTTTGCTGATGATATTTTATGCTAAAAATAGGCATGTGCTGTAGGATAGCTAGAAGGATTTAAAGTTATTAACACGACCTAGAATACAGCTCCTATGAAAAGAACTGGATACAACTTAACATAGTATTTAAAGCAAGACCAACGAAGTCTTGGAATTGTTTAAATACCTTGTTCTGTATTTAAACAGGCAAATGAAAAATTGCAGGCAGCATAAACAGTCAAAATGTTATCAGTAAAAATGAAACGGGCAGTGAAAATCGTTGGGAGTAGCGTAAATTAAAAATTAAAAATTACAAGCATTATAAACAGTGAAATATCAGTAAAGATGAAAACGGGCTGTAAAAATCGTTGGGAGCAGTACAAATTAAAAATTACACGCCGTATAAACAGTAGAAATGTTGTCAGTAAAAATGAAAACGGGTCCCACAGACCCCAAAACCACACAAGGGTAACTTAGCTCACCGTATATCCAAGACACAGCGATGGCCTCCCAGAAGACGGCAAACAGGATGGAAAACCCAGCTGCGTATTCTTCAAACACACGAAACACGTGGTAACCTCCCTGGACAAAACAAGTGCATGTGCTGAAGCTCCTAATGACAATTGTTAATTTTTCCTAAAATTGTTCAATTAATGGTTGAAATTAATACTATTTTGGTAATCGTTCTAATCATTATGGTCACGTATTTTTCTCGAGTGTTATAAATATAGTACAATAACTTGTTCAATATTAATTGAACAAACTCTATATTTTTAAATTATTTAATTTACAGTAATCGCCTTTTTGTCCTATATTGACAGGTTCCATTACGCTTTGTAGTAAAAGTTATATCAGATTTAAACTTTTTCTTATCCTCGTCCTGATCTTTTTGCTCGCTACTGTAGAATAGAACATGTCAACAGGAACGAGCTGTTTAGTCCATTTTTGGGTTGGTATTCCTACGTTGTAGAGAACGTAAAAGCATTGAAACCTATTTTTAAAAATAAATAATAGGATCTGTCACGCATATTTTTTTCGAGGCTGCACCTCGTTTTGTCATCAGAGTCCCCTAAGATTTGACACTTAACCTCTTTGCTATCGTTGGGATGATATGCCCCACAGAAAGTTCTACAGACAGTTGGGATAATATGTCCCACTGTAAAATACTAATGGAATAGTTAATTCCAAAATATTTCTAGGCCTAGTATCTTATTCAAGTAATTGACATTTAAAAAGAAATTTCAGATGTTTTTCAGACATAAATTAAGGTTTAGCACAGGAAAAGCTGAATTTCTATCAAAAAGTTATTCGGCAGCGAAAGGATTAAAGTCTTATCAGCTTAAAAATAAGAGCTTTGAATTTCCGTACAAGAATACGACAATAGTCAAAACACGGTCACAGTCTACCAGCTGAAAATATTTACTGACAATATCCCTGTTCATCATCCAGAAATGAGTTTTCTATTGATCAATGAAAAATGTGTTATCTTTTACCGAAATTTTTCATTTATTCATCATCCAAGCATTTTATAGATCAGGGGTTCCCAACTTGGGGTACATATATGCACAGCACCACCAGGAACACGTACCTGCGTGCAGCACAGTACCGCCAGAAACACGTACCTGCTTGCAGCACAGCACCACCAGGAACACGTACCTGCGTGCACACAGCACCACCACAAGGAACACGTACCTGCGTGCACACAGCACCACCACCAGGAACACGTACCTGCGTGCAGCACAGTACCACCAGGAACACGTACCTGAGTGCACACAGCACCACCAGGAACACGTACCTGCGTGCAGCACAGAAGCCCCACCAGGAAGTCGAAGGTAAAGAGACAGGCCACGAAGCGTTCTCTGTTCCTAGCGATGAGTGGAAACTCGTCACTGAGAGCCGTGATCACTGCCTCTGACCCGGCAAACTGAGGCGAGGGGGCAAAAGAACCAAGTTAGTGGAGCGAAATATAAAGTGCGGCAAAATATCTTCCTTTTTTTAATGAAGTTTCTTTGAAAAATACGAAGTTATGTTGCCGCATCCTTTGCAGACTATTAGCATGCTGGAAAGGTAATCACACATCGCAATAAAAGATAAAAAGTAATATGAAGTGGTTTTTCCTGAGTAGCTTTAAGCAAGAACATAAATGTCATCGTATCTTTTTCGGTTTGGTGTAGAGACGATGGGTGGTTTATCAAATTAGAAAACTGCTGTGTATGGTAGAATAGTTTGTTCGGTCCTCAAGCGCAAGCTCTTGTAGAAAATAGATTATCTCACTTCAAACTTCTCAAAATTGATTGAGATATTTGTGAGTAGTTAAAAATGACACGTTATGTGCAAGTATCGTATGCATTAAGTCCCTAGTTCATTTATATGGATACGTAACAAAAATTCCTCATTATTCAGAGAGGGTTAAATTCTGAAAGAAGGCTACTCAGGTGTGGTACAATCGCTATCATAAAATTTTAAATAATTGCGAACATATACGAATTTCCCAACACGCACCCAGAGACACTTGACAAATAATTATTTTTTGTTTCTAAGGCAGTAAGCTTCTTTCGTAACCCATTTGTAGCAGACATAATTCCTGTTACATGTTTTAAATCAATTTGAATAATTATTATTTCGCAAATATTATCCAATGTAATTTTATAAAATTACTTATCAAGGTGAAGCCTGCTTTACTCCTTGCCAGAGTATCAAATTCTAAAGTCAGAATTGAATAAATGCTGGGAGAATATACCTTTAGAAGTAACTAGTTAGTGTGGCCATTAAAGACTTTCCTAAAAGTCTTCGCTAAGTAGTGGGGGCAAAAGGGAAACATTTTGAATATTTTGTTTGCTCTGAAGTCGTAGAGTAGAAAATTACTTAGAATATGTTAAAGTCAGACCTAGAAATAAATGTCTTTTTTAAAGAAAAAAAGTTTTTGTTTGTAACAGTACTTATGCCCATCCTGTATATATAATAGCAGTTGCAAAAAGTTCTTCCTCTCCTTGAGATTAGTTACCGAAATAATTATGCATGAAACATTTGAGAAAATGCCATACTGAATTATTTTGAACTTTTTCCGACTATTTTTCTCGGCTTGATATAAAAAATATCTAATTTTTAACCCGAAGAAATTTTATTCAAGTTCATTAAGCGTTTAAATTTTCATCAAGTTGCAAATCATTTCACTAAAAACCAACATCAAACGTGAAAGATAGCTGCTAAGATAGTTCTATTGATAGTTTTATAGTAGCGCTGAGGCGGTTTTTTAAACCATCTCAATACACCGTTGTTTTATACCGTTTTATATGAGGTACGGAGCACAATTACCTTCTTGCGTCACATTGTATTGACAGTTAAATTTGTTGACAAGGGCATTGTGTGCTTCTGAATTTTATGCATAACTAAATACTAAAACGCTTCTTACGCTCGAACTAGATTTATTCATTACGGTGATAAAACGATCACTCACTTTTTGGGTGTCGGTATTACAGTGGGTAGTCGAGTCAAATCCATAACTGCTTCATATCACCCTACTAGTAGACCCACACGTCAAAATTCACGTGTTTTTACTGATATTTTCGTTCGATTTGCCAGTGGACGCGGGCTTTGCAAAGGAGTGTCCACATTGAAGGATGGGCCTTTGGTATCCACAATACAGTGCTTACAATACATGTATACCCTATCGAATTTCCCCCTATCTAAATGTTTAAGAGCGTCACAGGGAGACGGATCAAGCAAGAAAAAAACTGTGTATTGTTGGATGTTCATCTATACAGTACTGTTGAATGTTATACTGAGAAACCACGACATGATTCCAAACGAGTGATTTCAGTCTATGATTATCATAACTCATAACTCGTATGATTACTCACTTTGGCAATCAGATCAAGAGAATGTACCTGGCTATGCACACATACCACAAAAACTATTCGTTTCTAATCGCATTTTAGCAATAAAGGCAACAATACAGATCGTCTCAAAAAAATGTACTCACCCTTTAACCGTTGCTAACATGCTGTCTTCTTTGTGTTGCAGGTGTGAGGTTCGAACCTTTGCGAACATGATTAAATGTGATTAAAGAATCATGTTCGCAAAGGTTTGAACCTAACACCTGCAACACAAAGTAGACAGCATGTTAGCAACGGTTAAAGGGTGAGTACATTTTTTTGAGACACCCTGTAGTAAAATTTTTATCGCTAAAGATGAATCCTAGAAATTTCAGGAATAACCACCACGTACCGACGAATCGAGGCCGAGTGTGAGGAGCATCAGGAAGAACATGAGAGACCAGAAGGAAGATCCAGGCATCGTTGCTATGGCTGACGGGTACACAACGAACACCAAACCCGGACCCTCGTCTGCAACCTGACAACAAATGCGTGGATGATTCGGTACATTACACGAACAAAACAAGCCTTTATTTCAAATATACAGGGTGCGGCAACACAACTTCCTTTTTTTTGAAAGGAAGTTCCTTTCAAAAGTTGCCGCATCTTGTAGTATCCAGAACATGTAATGTCATCAGGTATTTAATTCTTAATGTTAGCATCGTAAAACCTGTGATGATGCTTCCCGAGACTGTGCCGGTCTTTTTGCATTTCGACTTGAAGTAAAGGCTCGTAGGGACACTAGATAAACTTATGGATAAGTATAGTCTTTTTGGTCTCTTGCGCCGCATGCAGGAGAAATTCAAGTGCTGTGTAGGGCCTCGAACCAAGGACTTGCACATCACAAGCTCAAGCCGCTAATCACTCGACCACTGGGACGAACATTAACTGTAACTGCCAAAAACGAAGCAAGACAACAGTCTTTTGCTCGAACAAAATCCTGTATATTTTGATTGAATCGGTAATAAAAATCCTTCATGAGCAGAAATATTCACAGAAAGGTTTCTGTTGAACTATTCTGAATTTATATATCACAGTGCAGATCGAATTTTTATAGTGGTAAAAACAGCGAAATGATAGAGTTAAATTTTTTTGTATGTTTTCAATTGAGATTTTGTATTTTCGGTTAACTTGAAATCCCTCAGCCCTGCACTCAACAGTTATAAAACTCTCAGAACATTTCACGATTCTTCTTGTTTAGACGCTGCCGCTGGATGATCAGCCAATTCACAGCGTGTGGTTGTGTTGCATTTCTTTTTTCCGAAAAAATTGGGGCCCACAAAATATCCCCTGTGGAGACATATACTATGTACTCGTGCTTATAATATGTGTTTTTTTATAACTTAGATGTGTATGCACGTCTCTGCCGAAAAAGGTATTTTGATGATCAAATTTTAATCTTAAAATACAAAATAATTATGATGCAGGCTACGTATGAAATCAGCACAAAAACCACAATATTACCATAACATAAAATAGATAAAAATGGAGCGCTTCGCCAGAAATAACGGCCGGTAAATGGCTAATTAAGTAATAGATTGGCACCTTGTCGATAGGATCGCCCGTTGTGTGCGCCATGTAGCCAAGCACCGAGAAAATAACGAAGCCAGAGACGAAAGAAGTACAGCAGTTGATGCAGGACGTGACCAAGGCGTCTCTAGATATGAATAAAACACATACATGGTTAGCAACGTTAGAAAATTTACTTTTGGTTTGGGAAATGTGAATTTTTTCGCCTTTGATGCGTCGTAGGAGCTCTCGAGGAGCTCGAAGTACAGAGTGCAGCAACATAATTTCCTTTTTTTAAAGGATCTACATATGAAAAAAAGCAAGTTATGTTGCCGCACCCACTATGTATGAACATGAGATGAAGAAAATTCCTGATGCGATGAAGTTTAAAACAGCAATGTCTAATTAGACGGTGTTACATCATAATTCATTTTTTCTAACTTCTCAACTTTACGAAATTATTCACGTTCATAACGTGTTAAAATACTAAAAGTGCTGCAAATCATCTCACTAAAAAGCTATTGAAACTAGCAAAAAAAACTAAAATCATAAAAAATATACAGTGCTTAAGATTGGTTTTTAGCAAAATGATTAGCCCCTTTTTTCAGAATTTTGATTAGCAATGAACTTTAACAATAATTCATACTTCATTTTCGATTACTCCATTTGTCGGCATATAGGACGCACTTTTTTCCAAAATTTTGGCTCAAAAATCGCTCTGGTGAAGTTTGAGACCTCCTGTAGACTTCAGTACTTCGTCTTATATGCCGTCTTCGTCGTCGCGTCTTATATGTCGTCATATACGGTATGTGTCTCAAGAAAGTTCATGAGAACTCTTACGTCTACAACATTACTACTACAAGAACATGTTCATAATGCTGCCAAAACAAGTGTGTTTATTTCATAACACTGTCAAAATAAGTGTGTTTGGTTCATCATACTGTCAAAACAAGTGTGTCTGGTTAATAATGCTGCCAAAACAAGTGTGTCTGGTTTATAATGCTGCCAAAACAAGTGTGTTTATTTCATAACACTGTCAAAACAAGTGTCTCTAGTTCATAATACTGCCAAAACAAGTGCGTCTGTTAATAATGCTGCCAAAACAAGTGTGTTTGGTTCATAATACTGTCAAAACAAGTCTGTTTAGTTCATAATACTGTCAAAACTAGTGTGTCTGGTTAATAATGCTGCCAAAACAAGTGTGTTTGGTTCATAATACTGCCAAAACAAGTCATGCGACCAACAACACTGGCTTGACGTACATAACTTTTCTACTCCACGTCCAATCCTTGCTCCTGGTGTGACAATGAGAGGTAATTTCCCGAGGGTGGAGCGGAAACAGGATATTGATCGTGAGATTTTTTCCTGATAACATGGCTTGAAAATTTTCCTTCTCCGGTTCATGCATTTGATATCGTATGTTGTTTGTATATTACTTATTAGTTTAATGACCTCTAACTGTATGAACTCAAATGGTCCCATAGTTATACCATACTATCTAGTATTTTAAATACCTTTGATTACTATCAATGAACGTATTTTTTGCAATCTCTTACTACAATGCACATTTTATGGTTTTCAAGAAAGCAAGTATAGCTGAAAGCGTTTGTGAATATCTGTTTAAAAATGACTCTGCGAAAATTTGAAGTTGCAATTGGAAATAATTGATGATACAAAGTCCACAGCAAAACAATCTAACATTACCGGATACATGATGGCGTCGGAATGAGAGTACCTGCATGTATCCCGGCACGATTAGATGTTTGTTAGGTCTTTATGTACTGTCTGATGTAGACACGGCTTGACGTGAAGCCAAGTTTCAAAAATAAAAATGTCTGTTGGAATGAGAGTACCTGTAATTCTGCACGATTAGTTGTTTGTTGGGTCTTAACTATCTGATAATTGAAACACCTTGACATGAAGCCAAATTTCAACTACCAAAATATCTTCATTAGTAAAACACAAATCAGGTCTACAAGAACGAAGTATGAGTATGACATGCAACATTTTTTTTGAGATGACGAAGTCAGTATCTCAAGCAGTCGATGAAACTGTCATTTTAGTTACGACTCTAGCTACGTTTTTATAGACCAAAAAATTCTTTTAAGTTTCACATCAGAAAACCAAATTGATTGATGATATTAATAACCACTCCTTCTGGTCGGAAACAGTTGGTACATGGCCGGGAAAACATTCCAACATTAACGAAAACATTCATAAAATTTATTCTTTATCATTGTTTCTTCTAAATTTTTAGGTATAACGTTTAATGTTTAAAGTATAATGTTTATTGTTTAATGTATAACGTATGAGTTAAAATTTTAAACTTTTTTCACTCAGCACCAACTGTTTGAAACCGAAGTCAACAGTTGCATGCACTATCTATTTCCGACCAGTGTAAGTACACAAGAAGCAACGAAAAGTCAATAATACAGATCCTCACATCCTGAAACACATCTTTCTGTACAAAAATGAAGTGCCAGTAATCATTGCTATTATATTTTTTGCCCCGAATTGTAGGAAGACACACGACGCAGTAGCTCGCACGTTCATCATTCACTATTTGTTTTGCGAATAAAAATAACGCTTACAGTTACGAGTGTGCTGACAACCACAGCGCGACAAGGAAAATCAAAAGCTAGGGTACGGTCAACCTGAAGATAAGCAATTAAACTCGGACGAGGGCTAAATAAAATAAGGGCCATATAAGTAAAACAAGAACATCACTAAACGAAGATCACAATCTCTTAATGGATGTCACTAGATTACTGTGGTTAGAAGTTCATTTGTGCAAACATTGATGTACATGCATCAGCGTTGTTGCATCAAAGTTCACGTACGTACATCAACTCCTAAACACTTTCTCCTCTCGACTAACCTCACTTGTACAAAACATAATATGCGCACGTCAACCTATAAATACTTTCTCCTCCCACCCAACCTCACTTGTAAATGTTGTTGTGGAATTTGTTGTAGGAGGCAAAAGCAAGCAGCACTCCGAATCCAGGACCCAGGCTGAAGAAGATCTGCGTGGCTGCATCCACCCACACCTGCAAACAACCTCTGTTAGAATAGAATAGAATGAGGCAATAGGAACGAGCCTTTTGGCCCATTCTGGTGTTAGTACTCAAGTCCCATGTCGTAATTCTAGCCGCCGATAATCATACACAAGCCGACCATGGATGGCGTCAGCGGGCCTCGAAACCCGAGTCGTCCCGTATCGCAAGCGGGTTCGCTCACAAGTCGACCAAGCTGTTACTGAAAAAAAGTAGTGCATTTACAGGCAAATCTTAAATTCCTCCTATTCAGCTCATATTAGATTGTTGTAGTTCATCGGCTGCCAGGAATGAAGTTTTTTTACCCTTTTCATATATTTGTTGCAGTTTGGAGCAAGATTGTTGATCATGATGCAGAGGTGTTATAGGGGCTGGCGAATTAAATCTACACTCGCACACATAGCTATTTTGTAAGGTTGGCTTCTGAGCTAAGTGCAAAAATATTATTTGGCCAGATTAAATCTAGTTAAGTTCGTGTTCGTTTCTTCCTAAAATGAACATCTGTAACAAAATCTGCGTTACAAAAATGAAGAAAATTATTCTGGAAAGTTTTTATCCGGGAATACGACAACAGGAAGTGGCTTAGTGGCGACATACGAGACACCACTTCATTCCAGAAACACTTCGTGTATGGGAAAAACCAAAGATGATGTTATCGAGGAATCCCAGGCAGTTACCAAATTAACACGAAATATATGTGTGTTCCCTCAATTTTCAGGAGAATTGTTTTTCGTAGTTTGGTTGACAGTAGTTAAATTTAACACCCTCAGCCATTCTAATGTAAAATGACTCTTGTTTTTCAGCATCTGAAAGAAGTTTTTTGTAGGATTCAAGTTTATCGACTAACCAGGCGGCCTTTGTCGTTGTTCCTAACCCCGTTCGTGAAAATTTTTGCAACATGCTATGGATCATAATATTGTTGAAAGACCCATCGCATTTTAACCCCAAACTTTTGCATTGTTACAAAAAGACTTTCTAACACGGGAAAATTGTCACTATCTTTAGATGAAGGCAACTCTTCCAGCGTGGTTGATCCTTGAAACTTCTTTGTACAGAAGGTAGTTTATGGATTACTTTCATTGTTCTTTTTCAACTCATGTCGAACGTTGCTAAGGCGAACTCAACTGTTAAATTATTATCTTGCCTGTCCAGAGGCTAATATAGCAGAACTTCTCAAGTTTCTCCTGCAGTTTACTCATAATATACAATGGTGAAATCTCTGAGTTCTCAGCCTCAAAAGGCTCTAACGTGTAGCCTTTCAACTCATCCAAGGTGAGGCAACATAAGTTCCTTTTTTTCGAAGGAACTTCATGTGAAAAAAGGAAGTTATGTCGCCGCACCCTCTATTTACATGGTTCAGAATGGAGACCCCACCTCGCGAACGAAATTCATGCCGATGTTCTGTCTTTCTGAATCTCTTTGAGTTGTTGTTTCGGCTGCTTTGAACTTCAGGCGAATCTACTTAAAAACTTCGTAAGAAATCACATGGAAGAACTTGAACGTTGAATGTAGTTTTTACCTTTTTCCCCTTGCAAATAATGTAGAGCCAATATATCCTGAAATTTTTAGCTGTGTATAAATCCTCACTCAGCCTTATTGAAAGGAGCTTCGGGATTAGGTTATTGAAAATTTTTTAGGCTTCATTATGAAATCATTCCACTACATTAGCTTCGACGATATTATTTTTTAGTCCAGTTGCAAGTGTAATTACAGTAGAAGTCTTTTTAACCGGCACCCATGGGACTTTGCAGTTGCCTGTTAATATTACCAAACTAACCCTCACGACACAGCCAGTAACCCTCACGACACAGCCAGTAACCCTCACGA
>VCRD01002868.1:13199-70748 GCA_006783055.1 Trinorchestia longiramus | reverse complement strand
AACTAGATGTACAAAATTTGGTGTACAAACTAGATACACAAAATTAGGTGTACAAACTAGATGCAGGTGTACAAACTAGATGTACAAAATTAGGTGTACAAACTAGATGCAGGTTGTGGCTGGCCCACAATGGCTAAGGGCTGACCACAATGCCTATGGACTAAGGACAATTTTAAAATAAAGTTATTGAGTTATATTCACAAAATATTAGCATATAGTTAACTTTTATGTAACAATAGTTCAGAGGACATAAGGTTTTTGCTCAGACTGATCAGTTTAATACAAGTCTTCCGGAAAGCAGCCCGTGAACAACTAACCCAGCTTCTAATACCCAATCATAAAGCGTATTCGGAATAGAAGGCAAAAGTACGTACAAAATTGAAATTTTACAAGCGAATAAAGATATTTTTTAAGGAAATGTACAAGTTTTTGGTTTAGGTGTTTGTGAATTAGTTATTTTTTCTCACAAAAGCTTACTGTCAGAAAAAGGTATAGGGAATTCTCCGCCTAACATACTATAAAGGAAACTACAAGTCGAAGGATGACACTTTCCACAAACCATTCCTTGGTGCCAAGTAACGAAAAGTTAAGAAAAATATCAGTGGAACAGTTTCCTAATTCATCCATATTAATGAAAACAGATTTGCATTGTTCTTCGTATCAATGCAGAAATATTTTCATGAAAATATGACTATCAATTGTAGTAATTTACCTCGATATAGGCCAAAAAAGACGCTCGACATGAATGAAGAACACTTTAAGAGCATTTCTTATTTGATTTGAGTTTTTTGTGTCTGAATAATTATTATATTCTGGATGTGAGCTGCCTCATCTAAGTCACTGTAGCTCTCAAAACTGCTTACTGATAATGAGAATAATACCATCCAGCAATTAAAGTAAGAAGGGTAAACTGATAAAGGTATTGTACAACGGGACAAAACATGTAAAAGTTATTGTCATTTAATTAAAAGTAATTCATGAAGAACTGATAATGCATTTTCATTTACGGTCCTTTTATCTAATTACTGAACTGATCTAAATTTATTGCTGAATACAATTGTTATTAATGATAATACTAATTTTCTATTGTATTTGTATTAGTCACGAATTTGTTTGAAAAAAAAACACTGCTTGAATTTCTTAGCATTACATTTCATCCTGGGGTTTTATGTATAATAAAATTTTAGATTAATAGAAGTACAGTAGAAGTCTTTTTAACCGGCACCCATGGGACTTTGCATTTGCCAGTTAATATCCCCCAAGTAACCACAAACAATTTATAGACACGCTAGACATAAAAGGAAAACAATATCAATCGCTTAAAGCAGTTAAAGAAAAAACAATGAATAAACATATAAAGCTGAGCAGCAAGTTCAGGTGTAAAGGAATTGTACTGTATATGCATCTGTCAGAGGATATCATTTTCAACAATTTATTAACATTAGAATGTTACGAGAACATTCATTTCAGCAAGTTACATAGTTAAAAAGGGCAGAATTTCAATCATTCTCAGTAACATCTACTTTCAAATATTCCAGTAACTAATCTGAAAATCTTGTTTGCGTAACAATGAAATTTCTAACACTGTATCTAACTAAAAAAAATACGTAGACTTGTTCTGAATCATTACGATTAGTTCATTTATCTTTGTACGCTTTTATGATCAACCCAAGAATGAACCAATCAGCTCGTTGCTGTTGCCATATTCTACTGTAGATTTGTATACATGAGAAAAATTATTATTAGTCCTCTGCCCTCGGGCTCTTTGCCAAGTCATATGAAGAGTAACACAGAGCGCGGCAACATAACTTCCTTTTTTTCAAAGGAAATCCCTTTGAAAAATAGGAAGTTATGTTGCTGCACGCTGTTCTTTGATGCCTTTGGAGCAGTCTCTGCTCTCAACGTGGCCGCAAGGCTTCGTGTCAACAAAGAATCGAGGTCTCAGAATTTTAATCTGCTTTCCACAAGTCTTCTCCCTACGCGAGAATCCCACGAATAATGCTTATGAAATCCCCAGAAAAAAATGGCATGATATAATTATAATTAAGCAAATTACCGAATAGAATAAAATTGTTCTACCCAGACAGAGTTTACAGGCAACTTCATGCTTCGCTAAAGAGGCAGTTCTGTCGTGAGTTTTCTCGCGAGTTTGAGCGCTAGTTAAGGACTGCATTAAACGACTTATAACTTAAATAATTACAAACTTCGAAGCGAGCTTTTCTAAAAGTTGTTCGAAGCTCAGAAAATGAACAGATGTGGAGCTCTTTCAAACATGCCAGGAGTATCCATACATCCATTTAGTTGTGTCCCACATCAAGTAAGGAACGTGGCAGTGCCTGAAATAAATATTGCAGACCTTGCTTTTGGAATTTACATGTAGTAGCGCCATTAAATATTTAAGGTTTTCATTTTCCATATTTTCTATGCAAGTTATCATTAGCGATGACAAACTTTCAAGAACACCGTATTTTGCAATAAAAATAGAACTATGGGTCGCTATGATCAATGAATACAAGATTTTTTATCACGACGACAGCAATGGAACGAATCACTTCCATCGCTTTTCCAATTGAAATCCCGAGCAGTGCTAAAGTATCATAGATATAAGGAACGTTTCCCTAAAGCTGAGTGGGGAGCAGTTTTAAAGTCAGACCCTGACAGTTTTTTCATTGAATAAAATAGTGAATACTTTAGCAGTAAAACTTGTGTCCGCCAGACTCGAAAAGAAAAAGTTATTTTCAATCTGCGGCATTTAAATTTCTGCTCCAGAATTGTTGCACGTTTTGTTGCAATGCACAGCAAGAAAAAATACAACTTTACAACCTGCACAAAAATAAAGTACTAAATTTACATGCTCCGCGAAAACAGGCTGCACGCAAAAGCTTCAGCATAATGAAACACTCAAAATATAGCAGCAGTCATTATTTTTAGCCTCCGAATTGCATAACGTGAATTTGAATGTTTTCTTCCTTCCATAAACGTGCGAAAAATCGCTTGTCCTTTTTTACCATTTCAGGAAATTCTGCGGTTTTAAGCAAAAAATGGACTTTCGCCCAAGTAGCTACGAATGTTTTCTTCAGGGTGCAGATACGAAGAAAAAAACGAAAACTGTGGTCAAGTGAGATGCTTATTCGACTTTTTGGGATTTGTGCTGCTTCTTTTAATGCAAAATGTTACACTTGAGTTGTCAAACTACCCTAATTTCTACCCATTTAGCCAATGAAAATCTACTTAAATAATAAGAAGTTACGCAGATGCTCTCCCAAACCAGAAGAGGGAAACCTTGAAAAAGCCTTTGAAGTGAATTAATTATGAACTTTGATCTCAAATCATGACCGTAGAGGGGAGAGATGAAAAGCTGCGGCGGATTATTATCCATATTAGAAAAGTTGGAGCAGCAAACGGCTCTTTTAGGGGCCTGACTTGAGTACAAACTAACTATTGCACTGAAAAATCAGTTGTTCATCACACAAGTGGTGTTCAAAATCCGATTCAGTTTTTCATGTGTTTGAACATTAATATGTTCAGAACTGAACCATCATTTCCGCTCAGTTTAGGCAATCATTGTGAATTAGATAACTCGGGGGCAGACTAGATAACTCGAGTGGGAAACTCGGTAACTCGAGTGGGAAACTCGGTAACTCGAGTGGGAAACTCGGTAACTCGATTGGGAAACTCGGTAACTTGAGTGGGAAACTCGGTAACTCGAGTAGGAAACTCGGTAACTCGAGTAGGAAACTCGGTAACTCGAATGGGAAACTCGGTAACTCGGGGGAAACTCACTCACCCAGTCAGCAAATACACTCAACGTTCAGTCACATGTACTGACTTTTGGATTTCCTAATTCTAAATCTCCTAGTCTATCATTTAACCAAGTTTTCACACAACTTATTCAACAAAACTGCTTAATTAGATGCATCAGCTTTTACATTTGTTTACCTGCAAAAAAAATTATTACGGACAAACACACGAGTAACCATATTTCTTTCCCACGTAAACAAAGAAGTATGCGGATACTTCATTAGCGTTGGAAGTGCTGTATGAAGTCGGTTCTAGTTAACATCCCACTTGATGTTTATAGCGAATTAATCACGGGACTTGGGTATCACGGCATGGGACTTCGCTATCACGGCATGGGACTTCGCTATCACGGCATGGGACTTGGGCATCACGGCATGGGACTTGGGCATCACGGCATGGGACTTGGGTAGGAACCGAAGAATTTGCCAAACGGCTCGTTTTTATTGCCTTATTCTATTCTAAGTACACGCTTGAACACCCACGCAATGAACAACACGCCCTGCATAGTACCTTGCAAGTTACCTGATTAACACGTGTTCTGTAACTGCAACTTTGATGTGATTTAGTACTATACCATTACGCTCATCGAAACGCCCCTACGAGCTTCTATTATATTTCAAATCGCAGCAGAGGACGGGAATAGTCGCTTGGAGCATCATCACTAGTCTTGAAATATTCACATCGACATTTGAAAATCCAATATAACTGTACTGTATACTTGATTGCAAATAATTTTTTTTTCTTTCTTGTTTAGCACTTGAAAAATGTCTTAATTTGATATCCCGCGTCATGAAATAAGCATCTTTCTAAAGTCACTAAAGTCAAATTCATGGGGTTTCTTCAAAACATTTCGTTATGACCACACAAAGAAATTCAATTGTCTTTAAGATATAAAATTTTTAGGCGATATTTATGTCACTATGCCCTCACAATAACACAGACCTAAACTTTTATTTTATTCTAAATCCTTTTAGTATGTCGTCTTTCACAAAAAGCGTTCAATTGTAGGTGATACGTCAGCGTCAAACTATACAATTTAATTTTTACTTTAAAAAGCGTCAAAAGAAACCTATAAGCAGTCTCATATTCTACTTCCAAATATTACCGTAATTATGAGCTTACCTCATACCGGCTACGAACCTTAATGTACGCAAAAAAGATGCTTCAATGCTTTGATATCAGTCGGCGCAACATTCTAGTCACTGAATTTGAAATAAAACTCCAATTTCGTGTCAAAGTTAGGAGCTGCGGTCGCTGCAGGAGGGCAAAGCAAGGATTAAAATCAGGATCTTTATCCCTGAAATACACACATTTAACCTACAGGATGAAAAATACCCGCACCTAAACAGTCAATACATATTTGAAATTCCTTTGTTTTGGGCATGTATCGATAATGATACTAGGTGTAGAATCGGTATGTTTGATGAAAATTTTAGTAATTAACACGTTGCCTGCGATTGCCTAGCTGGTGCAAATCTTTACTTTGTACACACAGTCACTAGAAAGCCTTGAAAAAATTATAGAACCTAACCTGAGCGACCCACCGGCGGGTCGTATCGCACTCAACGTGTTAAATGTCAAAATTCGGTTTGCATCATAGATGATACACTGATTTGAAAGTTAACTTTAGATCGTTCTGTAGATGAGCTGCGTTGCGTGGCTGATGTCTCTAGTGTATGAGGTTAGTGCAAAATGCCTGTGCTGGCCAGGAACATTTCTTATCGGGTGCGAAAGAGGAACATTTCGTATTGGGCGCGAAAGAGGAACACTTCGTATTGGTACAAAAGAGGAACATTTCATCTTGGGCACGAAAGAGGAACATTTCATCTTGGGCACGAAAGAGGAATATTTCATCTTGGGTACATAAGAGGAATATTTCATCTTGGGTACAAAAGAGGAACATCAACGACAGCAGCGAAGACGGACACAGAATCAAAAAATTTGTGTCGTGGGAAGCTACAAGAGTTAAGAGCATGCAAAAGCAGACGAGATTTGACTGTAGGAGTCCTGATCCCACGTAGTCTTCAGAAAATGGACACTGTTCAAAACCTAGAATGTATGTTTAGTGAAGAAGGATGTGCTAGAGTAAAATGTGTAAAAGTGGCAAAAGCTAGGTCGTGGTGGAGAAGACTAAGCAGAGTGGCCAAGTATAGGGCAAACATGTATGAATGTGTTAGAGGAATGTGGGAGTATGTTGCTGTACCTAGTGTAATGCGTAGTATGAATGTCATGGCATGGAATGGAGACCTTAAAAAGTTGGAGGTGCTGCAGAATAGGGTAGGGCGTTTGGCATCCGACGTCCCAAAATGGACGGCCGTAGAAGCTATTAGAGGGGATCTACGGTGGAGTCTGTTTTCTGAAAGAATGATAAAAGCTGTGTTGAGTCAAAAAGTGAGAATTGAGCGAATGAAGAATAAATGGTGGGTTAAACAGATTTTTTAAAGGAATCTGAGTGAAAGTCTATGGGAGAAAATTGGCTGGGACATGAAAGAAAGCTGAAGATTTACAAGATTGTTCCTGTCAGAATTGGGAGACCCATGGACGATTGGTTATTGAGCAATAATGGAGGCGAAGGACTGGAGTAGGATTACAAAAAGTGTAAAAAGACAATTGAAAGACCAACGAAAGAGTATGGTGGGAACAAATGGAAGCATAGTATGATTGGGAAGACTACTTTAACTTAGTATGTCTGTAAGAATGTGCCAAAATTTGAAATGTTCCATGATGTAAGTTTTGGCAGTCAACTAGTTTGCCGTCAGATGTAAGTCATTAAGTGTGAATCGGCGCACATAGAGGTGGAATGAGGGGGATAACAGATTATATATGCAGCATAGTACAGGAAACAATTGAACATCTGGTCTTACAATGTAGAAAATATGAACACGAGCGAAAGAGCTTTATAGGTATATGTAGTTTGTAAACAGTATCGAAAGAACCAGTGGAATGCCAGGTGTGTTTAGGACTCTGGTATGAGCTACCTTGTAAGGCTGGAGAAAGAAAGCAACATGATATTTGTGGGTGTAATGAAAAATTTCCTAGCGGATGCGTGGAATAAGAAACTTTGACTTAGAACAGCCAGTCACCTGGATTCGAGTATGACTATCTGCCAAGCATGGGGATCTGTCTGTTTATGACAAGCTGGTTCTCCCAGTGATACCTTCACTTGGCTGGTTCTTTTGCATGGAATGACTCAGAGTGGCTCTTAGGAATGATTTTAGACGACCCTGGCACACAGGCAAAAAAACTCTGTAATGCCACCCTGCTGTTTGTGTGTGTTTAAAAGGGAATACAAAAGCCCCAACCACAGCTAGCTCTAAAATTTACGTTAGGTGAAGTTAAGTTAAGGACGTTTTAGCTGTTTTCCTGTACTGACCCTGCATGAGTAATCACAATGTTGATGTACTGGAAATCAATTTAACACGTTGACTCCGAAGTGGTACGTATGTGGACCACTGAGGTTAGGTTCTGTAATATTTTCAGATCCTTCTAGTGACTATGCGTACAAAGTGAAGTTTTACACCAATCAGGCAATCGGAGGCAACGAGTTAAAGATTTAATCTGATACATGTTCATGAATTTTGTTCTTGGCGAACAAACCCGAATCTTAAGCAGCAGCAGCGCCTTGTTATGCGATATCACTTCATCTTTATTGTCGAATAAATACTATTCCTGAGAAGCAGCTCGTCGCAAAAATTAATTGCAAGGACAGCGGTGGGCGCGAGGGCGCTGCCAGTTACACTTCTCATACATCTCCAAGAGTGAACCAAGTACAGTGGAACCTCGAGATAAGAGTTTAATTACTGAGCTCGTATAACGAATTTCTCGTAAATAGAACGTTAAATGCAAAAATGAAGAAAAATGAAATCACAAGCCCTCAAACGCGTAGATCCTCACGCTACGAGAGAACAAGGGACACTGATTCACAAGGGGTGAATCTGGGTTGAGGAGGATCGGGAAACGCGCGTCGCGTATACCCACAGCCTGGCTTGTGGCTCGTTACGCGAACCAATGATCGTATTTAGAGCACAATTTTTCCCTCATACTTTCCTCGTATCTTGAATTTCTCGTATACAGAGCTGTTCGTATCTCGAGCTTCCACTGTATCGAAAATATCGCACGTTAGCCATGCCATAAAAATTCTCAAACGCAGTTGCACCAACGAGCAGGTGTTGCACCCACGAGCAGGTGTTGCACCAACGAGCAGGTGTTGCACCAACGAGCAGGTGTTGCACCAACGAGCAGGTGTTGCACCAACGAGCAGGTGTTGCACCAACGAGCAGGTGTTGCACCAACGAGCAGGTGTTGTTCAATGAGCAGGTGTTACAGCAAAATGTTCATTGTAGTGGGTTAATGTAGCACAATGTGAAGTGTTGCAGCGCAGGTGTTGCTGAGGGCACAGCCAGCCCGGTGTTACGCTGACAGCAACAGGTCACCCTCAGATTGAGCATCAACAGGTCAAGGGTTGCAGCAACAGGTTGACTTGGTCCTCACTCTACATATAATTCATACCCTAATCCAAATAAAAAATAACTTTTCTATAATTTGAGGCACGTAAATATCTCTAATATGGTCCATGAGCAGCGGCACCTCAGACTGTTGTTTTCCTAGAACATCAAGGTACTGAAATGCTGTCGTTCCTCGAACTTTCTTCCGGGGTGGCTTCTTTCAGCGCTACGTCGTCATCCACCTCACACCTTGGTCACAAGCCAACTGACGGACAGCACTCGCTCCGAGTCCCAGTTCCGGGACGTAAGAACTGCGGACGCGGACCCACCTACGGCCTCCGGACGTTACCTGCTTGCGCCTGACATCCACTTGACACTTTCACGACCAAATTATTTTCATACTAATCAAAATATTGCGGAAATTATCACTTCTCGTTACTAATCTCTATGTAATTTTACCGTAATTTTGAACAAAATATTTAAAATATGGGACTAAAGGGACGGATTTTTAAAGTTTGTTTGGGACATATAAACCCAACGGTAGCGAAATGGCTAATTGTAAACAAAGGAAAAGCTTAACCTACCTTCTGACCTGGGACTACATGGACTAGTTTTCGAAGCCCCAAATAAACATGACATAAAAGAAGAAGACATCCACTTAAATGAAGGTAGCTGACATCAGTTGTGTAGGTAGAACTGTCAGTACCTACGCAAGCATATCTCATTGGTGTTGATTAACTTGTTCACTTAATAAATAGCCTTGCGGTGTCATATGTCCCTTGGTACATTAAAGTATAAGAATTTGTACGGCAGGTTTTGCTATGTTTCTAATAATTTGGCCAAACAGCTCTTAGAATTAAGACAGTTGTTTGAAGAAAATATTGACTTATTGAATAGGAAACGAGGTACGCTTGGTCAAATATTTAGTCGCAGGAAACGTCGATATCTAAACAATTCGATATTTTACTGAGATCCTCGTCAGGAACTACAGTGAAAGGCATCAAAGAAATATATAATAATACCAAATAATTACTCACATGCTACGATCCTCAAACTCTCACCGGAATCGACATTCTCAAACTTCAAAACATATGTTCGACATTATTATGACGTATCTCGCATGTCATTATGACGTATCTCGCATGTCATTATGACGTATCTCGCATGTCATTATGACGTATCTCGCATGTCATTATGACGTCTCTCGCATGTCATTATGACGTATCTTGCATGTCATTATGACGTAAACATGACACGTCATCAAGTCGTATGAGTGGCAGCAGAAAAACAATAAAAAGCTCTATTTCAAAAAGCTTAATGTGGAATGTGGCACTGAATTTGCCCTGCCTACTGTCCAGCTAACATCACTCAGTGATGATGATCTGTGACAGACGTGTCCTCACAATACAGAGAAAAATTCTTTGTTCTCTTTCATAGTCAGTGTTCTCTGTGGTGACTCTGACTGCACACCACATCACTAGACTTCCTTCATGATGGTGTACCTCCACATTCCTCATGCACTGCCTTAGAGTCATATTTTAATCCAACCTTCCTATCTTACTCCAGCCTTCATGTTAAACTCCAGCCTTCATGTCATACTCCAGCCTTCATATCTCACTCCAGTCTTCATATCTCACTCCAGCCTTCATATCTCACTCCAGCCTTCATATCTCACTCCAGCCTTCATATCTCACTCCAGCCTTCATATCTCACTCCAGCCTTCATATCTCACTCCAGCCTTCATATCTCACTCCAGCCTTCATATCACACTCCAGCCTTCATGTCTCACTCCAGCCTTCATATCTTACTCCAGCCCTCATGTCATACTCCAGTCTTCATATCTTATCTACCATAGCATCTGATATGACATAGCCCTGTGATCATCCCGGCATATTTGTCTCCTATATCTCTATCCTTAGGTATACTCGCCCACCTCTACGGCCATAATCTTCTGACTGGTGTAAATAGTTTTCTATAATCTATAATAAAAGGTCAACAATGATTCGTAAATATGACAAGTCTAGTTCCATTTCGTTTGTTAAATCCAGGTATTCATTTTAATATTACTTGCAATATATTGCAGCTATCATAAATATCTTAGAGAGACCCGTCATTATTTCAATGTCAGGTAGGGAATTGGAGAGCAGCAATATTATCAGTGTTGGTGCTAAACAGCAAAGTCTTGCCAGATAAACTGTTATCTGCGAAAACTGTGAGATCTGAAATGTCTTTCACTCGTATCCGTGACAGCATGCTACCGAACTTTGTGTTTAGAGACTAAAAGAAATTTGGTGTCCAGCAAAAATTTATCGTACAAAATGATTGGTTTTGGTTCAAGACTGATAAGATTGACACCCGTGTAGTTATGCGATGACAAGAAGCGGCACCAGTGATGGTTTGGGACACGATCCATGAAACCAGAACAAGTCCATTTGGTTTTGTAGAAGAAGGGATTAAAATTAACCAAGAAGATTGCAGAAACGATATTCTTCCAGAGTTATCGTTGTCTTTGGCTAAAAATTATTTTTAAAAATGCTCCTGATCATTTGAAAAACTCTAAACACTCTTACATTGAACTTTTAGGGGTACCGGAAAGTCACTGTCCTCTTTCCTTTCCTTTTCTTTTCTTTAACTTTGTGTCATTGGAGCGAGGAAAAACTGACTGCAGACCTTTACTGTCAACAACTCAAACGTCTAAATGCATCGTTGCGTAAAAAATGTTCTGCTCTAGTAAACAGGAAAGGATTCACTTTGCAACACGTTAACGCTAGACCCCATTCTGCCTAACAAACTCAAGAAAAAATAAAATCTTTAGGTTGGGAAGTTCTTCTTCACCCACCATACTCGCCAGATCTTGCTTCATCAGATATTCACAGATGCTCATGAGGTTCAAGCGGAGTTGAATTCCTTTATTTTTTCCAAAGATATTAATTTTTTTGAAAGAGGGATTGAAAAGCTCCCAACTTTATTGACAAAGGTTATATCTGATAATGGTGACTATTTTGTTGAGCAATAAAGATTTTTCAGCAATATTTCTTTCAATTATTATTCCTACCAATAAATCAGGACAGAACTTTCCGGTACCTCTAATAAGAAAACGAAAGAGTTGTTGACATCCATTGTTCCCTACTTCATTTCGAAAGAGGAATGGTCTCCTTCATTGTCAGCTCTGAATTCTCTCAGTTACGGCATGTGACTCACACAGGAGAGTAAGATTTTAATGATACATCACCAAAATATGGAAGCACTGAAGTCAAAACTCAATATATAATGGGTCAAAATCTCTGAAAAAAAATTCGGGACTCCTGCAGGTCACTTTCTAAAGGTCTTCAGCTAGTTGCCGACGCAAATAATGGCATTTCCAAAGAAAAAAATCAATTTCCAACTTTTACATTCACATGTAACTGTTATTTCTTTTGTGACATTTACATACATCTGTTTGTTGAATAAACATAGACTCTAAAAGTTGTAACGGTAATTATTGAATACCCTCTACAGATGATAGTCGTACTAGTGTCAATGCTGGTTTCAATAGAATAAAATGAGGCAACAGGAATGAGCCGTTTCGTCCATTCTTGGGTTGCTGCCCAAGTCTTATGCCGTCTGAAGTAAAGACATCAATCACGCACGTACACCTCAACCATGTAAAGCTATTTCAGTCACGCACACGCACTTGACTCACGCACAGGCATTTCAGTCGCCCACATGCACTACAACCATATGCTGACCCCAGGAGTTAGGGATATAGAATAAGTACGTTACAATACGAGGGGAGAGGATCCAATGTTTGTCAAAACGATTTTTGAATGAGTTCACAGTGCCAGCAGAAAGAACATTTTTAGGCAGCTGGTTCCAAGTTTCGGCAATTTTAACTAGAAAGAAGTATAGAGCTTATGATGTCTTGAAGTTTCTTATCATTAGTGTTTGGTCGTTATTTCTGGTTCGAACGTTATCGTCACTGTCCATAACCTCTTCCAAATTAACATCGCTAAGGCTGTTCAGATAATTATAGCCCTTGATGAGTTGTCCTCGCAGTCTTTTTGGTTCTAGAAATATGAATTCAAGCTGCTGAAAACGCTTTGCGTAGCTAAGATAGCGGAGTTCATAAATAATTTTTGTTGTTTTATTATTTGTAATGGTAGCAGTAGCAGTAGACGACTATATAATCATCCCTTAGTGTAGGTATAAGTTTATATTTTGGAGTTGACTTAGGTTCCTTTTTCGATTTCGTGCATAAAACAAGAATGCAAAGCGTCTTTTTAATCTACCTCTGCTCTTCAAAAGTAAAGGGGAAGAGAATGTGACGACAGAACGAAACTGAAACTGAGGGCAAGTGATCGAGCTAGCGAATTAAATTGATTCGAAATCATGGGAGGTGATCGGCACCTTTACAAGAGTATTGGACCATTAAAATTCCATTGGATCTTCCCTCCGTTGCCGGTCGTGGGGTTCTTCAGGGCCAGACAGATGGGGCATCGCTTTCATGATTGCTTCAAGGGCTCCGGATTACCTTCTATAGAGCAATCTGGCCATTCTCGAACACGTTCAAACGGTACAAATAGTTCATCAATGTACGGTTATTAACTCGGGAATCATCGCTCAGTGCAGCAAATAGCCAAGCTCTCTCTCTCTGTACCATGCAGTAACTTCTGGAGTATCAGATGAGTTATCTCCAACTGTTTATCATTAATCTAATACAGCAAGTATCTGATTCGTGACATTCAGATCATCATATACGTTTAAGATATTTTTTCTGAGTTTCTTCAGAAAGCAAATTGAAAATTTGTTTAGTTGTGAGAATGTATGCTGTATATTAAAATTTTAGGCTTCGTAACGACAGCTTAACAAATTCATCTAGCCCGACGTGAATTCACTCTCCATCATATCCTTGAACAATTGGGGTGCAGCACCTCACAACTAAATTTTGAATTGAACTTGCGGGCACTTCAACAAATAACTCTTTATTGACTAGCAACAATATCCATATTCATTTGAGTTCATTGCAGTTCCCAATTGCCTATTTATCTTTCCGAAAGTTTGGGATGCTCTCGGTTGAAGTTCAGACTTTTTAACAAAACATGTTACGACGACTGAATTCAGTGTTTAATTTCCTTTCCACGTGCTGCTCTGAAGATCTAATCTTGAAAGTATGAAATACGCTTGATACACACATTTCATGACACCGAATTCTCTAACGAACTGCTGCAAAAAGAAAAGTTCACGCAGTATTAATTAACCCAGAAGTCAGGGTAAAAATTCAGGCTCAGTGTATCTTGCACCATGTATTTGACAGTTTCAATATTTATAATAGTTTGGCAGTGTGAGCAGCGTTTAGTACATCTTAGTGTTATGAATTGTTTACGCTGTACACACTCAAACTTTTGCTCAGCGCAGAGCAAAGTCAGCTTAAGTCAAGGAAGGATAATGGATGCATACATGGTGAACGTCATCAAATAAGATAGAAACTTGAGTATTACTAGTAAGATTAACGATAAAAGTCCCAGTTTCTTATCCAGAGATAAGCAAGGATTAATGATAAAAGTCCCAGTCACATCAACAATATGAATCCCCTAAAATTTCCAGTTTAATCCCAAGAATCATATACGTCATGCGTTGAATTTTTGCGAGCGGTTTCTCGATAATGATTCCATTTTGAAAGAAGGGCCATGAGAGTATATTTCGGCAGTCCTGGAATATAGAATTGCATGGTTACCACCCAGTTCTCATTTTAGCTTAAAGGTTCGATCATTTTACGCTAAAATATATATACTGAACGTATCTATAAGAGACGGCATGATTTCTGCAAGTTCGGCGATCTGGGAGCCTGAAAATACCCCTGCCATAAAATTGGCTCTTGAAGTTATGAATAGAAAATCATAAGAAGCGATGAAGACAGACAGCGTACCGAAAAATTTCGTGTCCTCTGGATCAGTTCTTTTCATAGGGAGCAACAAAGTTATGTGACTGAGGAATGAACATCTAAATATTTTTCGAACGCATTAAACTGTGTTATGTTCTCGAGTAGAATTCAGAGTCTATAAGCTATTTTCAATATATATATATATATATATATATATATATATATATATATATATATATATATATATATATATATATATAAGGTTAATTTTAAAATTTTCACTTCAACGTAGTAGGAAATATTTATTACAGATTGAGACAAATGCAAGTGCTTACAAAAGGATGATGTTATATTTCGGTTAAAAACCAAAAAAAAATTTCCAAGTTTTGTTAAAGGACTTTTAGTGGAAAAAGGTTAGATAATTTATCAAATGAACTCAACTTTTTCATATCTAACGAAGAAGTAGAATGTGAAATCAAAAAATGGAAATAGTGTACTATAGAAGATTTAGAATTCCATGAAGCTTGATAAAAAATTTCCTCACCTATTGCTGCATCCACTGGCACTGCTAGCCTTGTCAGAGCTATATTGGTAAGAAATATCTTGAGTTAAATCGCAGAATTAGGCAAGTGAAAAACTCTCATTGAAAACGTCGTAGCTTCATTCTTGCTAAAAGTTTATTTTTCATGCACAATTATAGAATTAAAGAGCCCATTTGGTATATCTGCTCATCACGTGTAGTTTGGAGCCTATGATTGTGGGCGACCACTTCCTTCTTTGATTTCACCTAGGATTTGATGTCAGGTCAAGTGGCGCATTTACAGCCGTTACTCAAGAAGGCCAGCTTATGTATTTACAGTGTTACAATTAATAAAAAACGAAGTTTATAGAATGTTCTGCACACCAATTTATGCAAGTAAATATTAGTGTACCTCGTGATTTTTACCACAAGCAGATTTACAAATGAGGGAGTGAGTAGAAGCATAACGTAGGTAGGTGCCTAACATGAGCTGTGCATGGTGGACTAAAACGGAGAATTGCATAACTTCTTCTTCTTCAAGCCTTTTATTTGGCCTCCCTTACGGCGAAGTACTCGTGTCTCCGTTGAAAAACTCAAATTTCTGTTTCTCTATCATATTCTACTGACGGAAAACATTTCTTAACATTCGACAGAGGCAGAGAGCTAGGAATTCTCTCACGTACGCTTACCTCCCCATGAATAAAGTGGTCTCTCTCGAAAACATAACATTCGATGCTTGCCGTCTGTGCATCAATATGCGCATACACGAACTAAAAAAAGCCCCACTACATACATATGAACAATACAAAAGCATACGTACTAAACGCATACCTACTAAAAGCAAACGTAACGCAGATGCTTTCTCCACCTTTATTCCTCTCATTGCCTGCAGGAAAGGAGGTCATTTACTGCGTGCGGGAGCGTAGCATGAAGTCCATTAAGACCACGGTTCACAAGATGGAAGAATTCAGAGACGGTCCGAGGCACACTCTCAACCCTCCTGCGCAACGGAGCTGAACAACAAGTCTCCCTCTCCTCTCATCTCCTCAAAGCCCGGCAAAAGTCAACTGATGCTTGATGCGCTGTCTACTTATTAAATTACTCGTGAACTCTTTTCAAAGTTGCAATCCCCTACGGTCCATCGGCTCTCATAGGTGATAGGATCCAAGTTAAGGGCTCTCATGGGTGATAGGGTCCAAGTTTAGGGCTCTCATAGGTGATAGGATCAAGTTAAGGGCTCTCATAGGTGATAGAGTCCAAATTAAGGGCTCTCATAGGTGATAGGGTCCAAGTTAAGGGCTCTCATAGGTGATAGGATCCAAGTTAAGGGCTCTCATAGGTGATAGGGTCCAAGTTAAGGGCTCTCATAGGTGATAGGGTCCAAGTTAAGGGCTCTCATAGGTGATAGGGTCCAAGTTAAGGGCTCTCATAGGTGATAAGGTCCAAGTTAAAGGCTCTCATAGGTGATAGGGTCCAAGTTAAGGGCTCTCATGTGTGATAGTGACCACGTTTTCGGCTCTCATTGGTGATAGGGACCGAGCAACGTTTATAACACTCGTTCAGATTTCATATACAGAGTGTTCAATATTATCATTACCTCTATTTGGAAATCAATTATTTATACTGACATTTCATTTTATTTAAAATTTTTGTGTTTTAACCAAGTTATACGTTTTCCACCGACAATATTTATCATAATGGCTACAGATTTAGTTTTGCATAAGGTGGAAAAATCTCCAACGCATGTTACTAAAACCTCAAAAGTTAACGGAATGCTTATCTGGAGAACGTTGAAGCGATTCAAAGGGACTGGACAAGTAAGAATAGGCTTGAGCAAAGTCGCCCTCGAACTGCCAGAACATCAAGACTTGTCAAATCCACCAGAGAAAAGCTCAGAAGAAACCCAAAGAGATCCCTCAGAAATCTGGCCAAAAAGAAGAATGTGCTGGTCGGAACCATGTCCACCATTCTCTGCAAAGACTTCTCTTGACAAACGTCTAGAAAGCAGCTGTTATTTGCAGAAAAATTGGACAAACGTCATTTAAAAGCTGAAATCCTTCTCTCTCGTTTCCACGAAGACACGCTACCGAACCTCGTGTTCAGTGACAAAAAATACATTTAATACCCAGTAAAAATTCACCGTGCAACATGATCGATTTTGGTCTGGAACTGGTGAGACTGACACCCGAGCAGTCACTGGAACACAACGAGTGGCATTCAGTGATGGTTCGAGCTGCAATCCCTGAAACTGGGACGTCTATTTTTTTGTGAAAATAACGAATAATAACCGAGAAAATTACTGCAGTGACATTTCTGTAAATTCCTTGTTGCCTTGGGCTAAAAATCATTCCACAAAACGCCATCAATCATTTAGTAAGATTCGGCACCTTCATGTGGAGTTTAAAGAAACACAAGAGTGGTTGGTATACAATGTTCCCAACTTCATATCGAAGAGAGAATGGCCTCCTTTATCGCTAGACCTGAACTCTCTCGATTACAGTATCTATTCCATACTGAAGAGTAAGAATTCAGTTACATATCGCTAAAATTTTGAAGCACCGATGTCAAAACTCAAAAAAGATGGAGCCAAAATCCTTCAAAAAGTCATTCGTGACTCGTGCTGGTCATTTTCTAAGCGTCTTCAGCTTGTTATCGACGCAGACGGAGGGCATATTGAACAAAATGTGTTATTTTTCAACTGTTGTACACGTAACTGCTATTTTATTTTTTTCTTTGTATACATTTTTTGTTTTTATACATGCTAAATGGGTTCTGTAAGTTTTAAGGTTAATTAATGAATACCTTGTATTGTCGTTTTCTGCCTTACACTTCAGCGGCTTTCCTTCCATAAAATCGGTTTTCAGAATCTCAAATGACGATATGCAGGCATTTATCTCCGTCAGGAGTGAGTTTTTCAGATTATAACTATTTATATGTATAATTTATAAACGTTTCTCCATATAGCTCTTTCTTTGACTTTTTTCATGCCTCTTAAGCTATTCAGCTTATAAAGTTTCGTCCATACGGCAAGTACTTACTCATCAGTGGAAATATTTATTTCTCTGTTCCCTTCACATATCCTTCAGAATGCAATAACACGACGGACAGATATCTATTTCATTTACTTCTGTTTCTTTACGAAGACTTGATCGACGCTTCGGCTTCGTATATCACTGTATAATAACTTAGTTCTATTATTTCTGTATCTGTTTCTCACTCGCTGGAATTGCAGCGTCTGCTCAAAGTATAGCAGATGCTTTAATTCTTTTCAAATTTAAAAGATATTCCTTCTCAGGCTTTTTCCGACTTTTGGTGGGACGTTTTTCTTTCCACTCTGATATTCATAATGGTATTTTATCTCCTATAGGCAACATTTCACGTAGACCGCTTGAAAAATTCATGTATACCACATATAAATTTGATACCGAGTAATCATAGCATAACACTCCATTAACAAAAGATAGTTTGTGTCTTGAAGCAGCGTAGCTATATAAAACGGTCATCTTAGGCAATCTGTTTCTTTACTAAGGCCCCAAATCCCCGGCATCTGTTTTCAAATTGCGTGCCTGAGAAGAGAGCTTACCAGGAGCCTGCCTTTGCTTACCTAGGCATGCAGAACAAGATGAAAGGGACAGAGCTGTGGAGTCATAGTAGCCAGAGGCTATGGAGTTACAGTCGCAGTCGGTGTTGGACTTTCTAAAAATTCCAGATTTAGAATTGAAGGATTGAACATCTGTCTCCCGTTCACTAGTCTGCGTGTGGACTAAGTTAGAGTGAGGGGGAACAGAAGAGAGGCTCTGCATTCTAGGCACGGCAAAATAATCTAACACATTTGTAGTACAAAATAAAATATTAATTAATGCACACCAATCATAAGGCTTTTAAATGTAGCCAGCATATCTGCAGATAATAATTATAATACAGTGTTCAATAATTCATGCTGCAACTTTTAAACCCCATGTTTATTAAACTAACAAATGTATAGAAATGCAAAAAACAACAGTATATAAATACGTTTTACATAGTTAAAAATAAGCACATTTATTCAATATGACTTCCGTCTGCGTTGATAACAAGCTGAAGACGAGTAGAGAAGGACTTGTAAGGGTCACAAATTACTTTTTGAAGGATTTTTACCCATTCCTTTTTGAATTTCAACTTCACTGGCTCTAAATTTTGCTTATGTGTCATTTAAACCTTACTCCAGTATGAACCAGATGTCACAATCATGAGGATTCAGATTTAACGATGAAGAAGGCTTATTGCTCCTTCGAAATGAATTGGGGAACATTGGATGCTAACCACTTATATTTTTTTTCAACTCTATTTGAAAGTGCTAAGTCTTACTGCGCTGATAAATGGCGTTGTTTTAAACGATTTCTAAACCAAGGCAACAATGACTCTTTTAAAATGTTGTTGCATAACTTTCTTGGTTAATTTTAAAACCGTCTTATAAAAAACCAACGGACTTGTTCCGGTTTCAGTGATCGCTGCCCAAACCATCGCTGATGTTGCTTCTACTCTTCGAGTAGCAACCTGAGTGTCAATCTCAACAGTTTTAAACGAAAAGCAATTGTTTTGCACGTTCAGTTTCTTGCTGGATATCAAAGTTCTTCTCGTCATTGAACATCAGGTCAGGTAGCGTGCTTTCTTAAATACGAGAGAGAAGAATTTCAGTTCTTGCAAGAACTTCAGTTCTTTTCCAATGTTTTTGCAGATAAAAGCTGTTTCTTCAGATTAATGTTAGGAAAAGTCTTTGTAGAAAATGGTGGACATGGTTCCGATGGATAAATTACCTTCTTTTGCTAGGTTTCTAAGGGATGTGTTTGGGGTTACTCGAAGAACATGTTCTTACGTTACGTGTTTTTTTAACAGCGCTGTTCATTACTTTAGCATATCCCAAATTATATTAACTTTTTGAGCAATCTTTTGTATTAATTTTCCCAAAGTATCATGCATTGTAACATTAAATCTTGTCATTCAAATATCAAATTTCTTTCGTTCGTGAGATTTGGAGATCGAAACGTCATGGAACGTCATAAAGTGAAATAAACTGGTTAGTAAAAAACACTGAAATAAATTTCGATTATCCCCTATTTTCTGAAATTATCTAAAACTTTTTACCTCTCATAGTTTTGTTGTTGCAGACTGTTAAGAGTAAATTACTTATAAGCTTCTCTCGACATTTTGATATTCTTTATAATATTAAACTATTTTTAAAGGTACTAATCTAAATTCTTGATTTCATAAATTTGTTGTAACATAGAAACTAAATATGCCAAAGTTGATTAAATTATTTACAATTCCTGTTGAAATAGAACAACACTTGCGAATAAACAACTCTCATCACGCCTTTCGATTGTTTTGCCGCTTTATCTTCTTATGTGAAGTAATTACTGCATTATACTTCTAAGAATACGTACTATTAATGCAAATTTTAAAGCTTTAGATGGGTTTATTTATTTCTCAATTGTAAGTAGAGGTCGTTTGCAGGGAAATCAGCGACGAAAATCTCAGAATGATATGCGCCACATCCGTAAATAAGGGTAAAAGTAAGTGCATTTGTATATAAAAAAACTTCATCAGACCTGAAATGAATATAACCTTGCATAGTTGGGGAATTTAATTTCCTACGTTGAGTTTTGCATCTCCTGATGCTATCATTCCCGTTTTCTTCAAAAGCAACGTGAAACGTGATTTCTACTAGTTCATGGCGTTTTTTGAAGTGTGGGCTAGGGCACCGTTCTGATGAAACCAGAGAAATCCGTCCAGCAAGACGGTGCCCCAGCCCACACTTCAAAAAACGTCATGCACTGTCTGAAGTGTAGTTTCACGCTGACGTCCGTTTCACACTCAGTGGCCACAATACGTACTGTAACGATCCAGATCTCCAGACCTGTCCCCTAGATTTATATCTATGGGGTTTAGTGAAGGCGAAGGCTTTCAGCACAAATCCTAATAGTATCACTATCATGAAGGAGAAAATACAAGAAGTCATCTCTGCTATATCCAGTGAAACTCTACGGAGCGTAATCAGAGATTTCGACTGTCATCTATCCCGTTGAATTAGAGCCAAAGAAGCCAAGTTTGAAAAATTGTAGCATATGAAAATCAATTCGTTTTTTTCTGCTTTCTGATGGTGGTTGTATTTATTTCTTCCGCTGAACAGAAAATAAGTTATTGCAATTTAAAGAGTATATACGTTTTTAGCCCATCCTGTATAGAAATGAACTTTATTTCCAATGGAGTATGCAGTACATATACATTGGGCTTTAAATTCTCAATGTTAACATCTTATGAGTAGTGATGGTGTTTATCAATAAGATCGTCAGAGAAATAGTGATGCTTCAAGCGAGATCCCAGTCCTCTGCGCTATAATTTGAAGTTGGGGCTCGTAGGGGCGTGTCGATGAGCGTGGTTGAGGTGTGGCACACGCCAAGCATCCGGTGTAACAGCTGCTGGACATGTTTTGGCTGTCAATAGTTAGGCACAAACAGAGCATGATATTAGACTCATACTAATATAAACCGTCTAATATATGAAACAATACCCCTACAATATATATATATATATATATATATATATATATATATATATATATATATATATATATATATATATATATATATAAAATCGCTTATATGAGTTTGTGTAAAATAGAATAAATGCATAAATAAATTCCAAAAACAAATAAAAATAATGTATTATGAACAACAAAAAATTACAATTGTTCCTGAAAATTCGATACAATCGTATTTGTTGATCTCTTTTGCTATAAAAAATATTTTTTAATGCAAGATGTTTATCCATACCTATTACACATGTATTTTTTTATTCCTAAATGTAACAAATAAAAACCATTCAGTAGTAAACCACTTAAACTTCCTTATCTCTCCTTGCACTTTTTTGGGGTATTTTTTCACGGAGTTCTTGAAATTACATGGTATTGGAGGTGTCTCACGTCACGTTGCAGGCTTGCAGCGTGTTTGCATTGTATGGGCATTGGGCAACAGCAAAAAAACATAACGGAGGCGAAGTATATGAGATTTGACATTTTTCGAAATGGACGCTGGAGCCGTGGCAACGTTGATGGTTCTAGGTTTAACTGAACAAAAGGCGAAGGAAACTGTGAAGAATGAACAGCTCACAACCGTTCTTGTTACCATTGCAAATCAGGTATGCTATTTATATTGAGGTTGACCGGATGAAGTAGATATTTTATATTTAGTGCTCTATGTATGTGAAAGATTATTATATTACATAACCATAATTGATTTAGGAAATTTATGTCGATATTTATATTTATTGCCTAGTGTCAGGAGCTTCACGATTACCGTTGTGCAAAACGCATGAAATATTCTATCTCGATTTGTGGATGTATATGAACTTATTATAACAGTATTGTATTACTTTTGTGTACCATTTATTTTTAAAAATTTAAATGTATGATAATGTTTGTATTTCTTTATGTAATTAAAAGCCCAACATTGCTAGTGGTCATGTTGATGCTCAGGCAGCTTCCGAATGCCAAGTTTGCTAAGCATAGTGTGTTAACTGGCATAATTTTGCTAACTTATTCACTAGATTCACCTTGAATGTTTCTTAAATTCAAGATAAAGGACTAGAAATGTCACTTGGTGATACAGGTAAAAATAAATGTGTATGCATTGCTAAAATCTTGTAGAAATTGTTTACAAATCCATGAATTGTTGTCAGAGAAAGTAGAATTTTTTCTACTCTCTGTGGTATGTCATAAACTGGTAGGTGGTACCCTCTGTGGTATGTCATAAACTGGTTGGTAGTACCCTCTGTGGTATGTCATAAACTGGTAGGTGGTACCCTCTGTGGTATGTCATAAACTGGTTGGTGGTACCCTCTGTGGTATGTCATAAACTGGTAGGTGGTACCCTCTGTGGTATGTCATAAACTGGTAGGTGGTACCCTCTGTGGTGTCATAACTGGTAGGTGGTACCCTCTGTGGTATGTCAGAAACTGGTAGGTGGTACCCTCTGTGGTAGGTCATAAACTGGTAGGTGGTACCCTCTGTGGTATATCATAAACTGGTAGGTGGTACCCCTTCTGGTATGTCATAAGCTGGTAAGTGGTACCCTTTCTAGTATATCATAAACAGCTAGATGGTACCCTTTGTGGTGTCAGCTGGTAATGGGTACCCTCTATAATATATCATAAGCTGGTATCACCTGTAGTTTAAATTGTTGAACAGGTAGATGGAGAAAACTCTTGTACCTATAATTAGTGAATGAATATGTTTGAAACTTTTAATTATTATTTCATAATTTCAAGTAAATGTAGAAAAGAAAATTTGTGCCTAATAATGTTGAATAATTTCATATGGTAGAATATAGTGTACTTCCTAATTTTTTGATACAGCTTGATAGTTAAATAGAAAAATTGTTTAGGTTCAAGTACAAAAATTTCAAACTTTAAAGTGTAAGAGGAGAATTTATTCTGCAGTGAATTTGATCAACAAAAATAACCACCAAGGGATTGCAATAAATTGACATTAAGTCCTGCATTTTTTAATGTATTAGCAATTTTATAAATGTATCCAATGAATTTGGGAGATGAAGGAATCAGGGCTGTCCTTAAAATAGCTACAGCTTGGCCACCTTTGCAATGAATCTACCATGTTCCTTGTACTGGGGCACAATTTGCATCAGAAGATAAACCCATTCAAGATATATCACATTGTAAGCATTTTGTGTTCACTGACCATATGTAGTATTGGTATTCAAATTCATTAAAAGTTATTAAGGAGTACAATGTTATGTAGTTTGGGATTCATTCATAGTATCCATTGCAAGCCATTAAGCAGTGCAATGGAACATGGTATTGTATTGAAATTGATGCTTACTATTTAGTACAGGCCATTAAGGAGTGCAATGGAGCATAGTATTGGGTTGAAATTGAAGGCTTATGAACATTTAATTAAAAGCCCAACATTACAGGCCATTAAGTCATTGTAAGCCGTTAAGTAGTGCAATGGAGCATAGTATTGTATCGAAATTGATGCTTACCATTTATTACAGGCTATTAAGGAGTGCAATGGAGCATAGTATTGTATTGAAATTGATGCTTACCAATTATTACAGGCCATTAAGGAGTGCAATGGAGCTCAAGGAGTGGACAGAGAGCTCGGCAAGCTGCTGTATGTGCTGGCTACTAAGCTACCAAAACAATTCCACTGCCACCTACCCCTCCTCACCTCTTACTTGACTTCCAGGAAACTTGACCAGGAGGCCAAGCTTCTTGCTGCCATCAAGTTTGTTCAGGTGAGCATACAAAAAAATTTATTAATAAATTTATAGGGCCATATCAGCCACAACTAATAAATTTGTTTCTGAAATTAAGGTGCTATGTGTAAGTTTTTAAATTATTACATGCTTTACTAACCATTCATCTAATGAGGAAATACTGTATACATAAGAGAGTTATGTAGTAATCACAATTGCATTTTAAATGAGTGGTTGAAACTCCTATGAAATAAAAATATTACAATCTTTTTCCTGCATCATACTTAGATTGTTTTATGTTTTGAGTTATTTTTCATTTGGAGTTAAACATAATCTATATGAACTGTGACATGAAAAACAGCAAAATTTATTAGGAAATATTTGTATGTTGTAGCATATATATACAGAAAAATAAAACATTAAAATATATTTTTATTAAGTACTCATTCTGCCCTGTAGTTTAGTGTGAGCTTATTTGTTCTGTTCAGTAGTATAGCATCAGTATAGTTATTCTGGTGTATAGCATAGCATGGGCATATTTCTTCATTATATTATAACTAAAAAGTAGTCAGGGAAAAGTTCATGTACTGAGAGAGTTAGAAGTTAATTACTCATTTATATTCTTAATGTAAAATGGTACTTAAACAAGTTAAAAAAAATGTAAATTGTTGTAATCAAAATGCAAATTACACATGCCAAACGGTTTGTTGATCTCATTCAAACATTTTGGTAGGCATAACCAAATGTTGCATGGCAGTCATTGGTTAAAGAGAACACTTGTTGGTTGGTGACTGAGCTTCTTATGTGATGTAAATCAAATTCAGTGACTACTCTTCATATCTATCCATCTAGTGTAGAATTAAAGTTACACCATAGATCTGACTACTTGGTGTCTGGACTGAGTTTAACTGTGATCTATGATATTGTAGCTCTATACACACACATCAGTTTGAATGTTTCAGCATCTCTAATAAAGTTCTCTTGGTAGAACTGTGTTGGGAACTTCGTTGATGTGGCTGCCTTGGAAGCAGCGTGTGGTGTGGGCGTGGTGGTCACGCAAGACCAGATCGAGTCAGCTGTCAGCTCTATCATCCAGTCTAGAAAACCAGAAATTCTCAAGCACAGGTGTGTATCCTACTCCATCTTGGCTGGATTTGATTCAAGTCACATTGGTTAGGAGTACTTCGTCATTTATGACTATTTTCAGTCTATTTGAGAAATTCTTAAAGCATTGTGGATATGTATTCATTATTCTGGTTTTTAATTTGTTATTTACATGAATTATTGACTCATTTTTCATCACTGCTTCAATATTATTAAAAAAACTAGTAGTGTAGTATGTTTTCCATCTGTTGGGCACTTTTGTAAGCGAAGATCTCATGTCATTATTGTTGTTTATAGATGGATAATTCTTAATTGTTTTATTATACAATAATGAATGCTTGCCAAGTTATGCAATGCAAGTTTAGGATGTGCTATACACATCATACTCATTCTTTTGAAACTTGTCTATGGATATAGTTTTGGTGTGTATATTGCTGTCCATTCCATACATAATTCTCAGTTATTATACTATTGATATGAAACTGCTTATCATTTCATTATTGATTGCGAGTCAAGTAATAGTTCAGTTTTAAGCAACTTTTCAATATTCATCATTTATTCCCATCAATGATCTGTACCTAATTGTTGTGTACATTTTTCAGATACAAATTCAACATTGGCCCCCTGCTTGCTGAAGCTCGGTTAAATCTCATGTGGGCTGACAACAAAAAGATTAAAGAAGAATTTGATCTGCAGGTGCGAGAGTATTCTACATTGAAATTAGTTGTTTCTATTGTATTGTTCTTGTTGGTTTTATTATTTTAGGTTAGGCTTATGATTTGACAAAATGATCAATCCTATATTGAAATGTCATAGAGGAATTTAATTTTATTCAGTATTGAGTAGTTTAGTGATGCAGTGATTTTTGTGCCTTGTTGATAGGATTTTTATTTATCTACCGTATAGACGTGAGGGCCATGTTTACACGTTATTTTAGGTTGGCTGTAACTTGTTGAGTTGTTAGTTTTATTCTGTTTCTGTAATTTATTGAATTGTCTATTTACACACATACCAGGTTAAGCATGTTATGATGTCTTCCTGTCTAAGCTCCTATTTACTCCACTGGTTCTAATAATAGTATGCAGAAAAGTTGTATGAAGTGCTCCTAGTTATCTTTTAGTTTCCCATATTGCTGCTATTTTCTCACATTGACGGATTGAATTTTGTTCCAAATAACAGTTCTTTCTGTTACTCATGATGAGCTCGTGCCCATTTTTCCATCAATGTCATTTGAGTGACTGATGCTTACTGGTGCCTATACTTGGTCCTGTTCCTAATCTTTGTTTTGTTTGTATGTGTCAGTTAAGTTATTGTTTGTTTTTCCATGTAGGCTTGGTTTCCCTACTTTTTCATCACACTTCTTCATTTCATATGTACTAGGTTATCATGCTTCTGGGCCCCAAAACTGAAGAGGATCTCGCCAAGCCTGCAAAGGCTCCTAAGCAGAACAATCCAGTAGAGAAGAACGACAAGAACGTTCCTCAAGAGAAGAAAGCAGCCTTGTGCAACGGCGCTGCTGAGGCTGATCAGGGTTAGTGTGGCCCTGATCTCGCAGCTGCTCATGTACATACAGTGTGGGCCATGAGTAAGGCACTTTTTATCAACATATCAGTGCTGCTAGAATAGCAATGCTACTGACAACCCCGTATCAGTAGAGGTACCTTTCTCATGACCCACCCTTTACATGCACAAGTTTCAGTGGTGTCCCTAGCTGCTCTCTGTGCGTCTGCTCGGAAAGAATTGACTATTGACATTTTAATGACACTGACGGCGGCTTTTTGATGACATGTATTGGTCGTTTTAATGGGACTTGACTTTTTTCAACTTTAGATATTGGTCTGAAGTGGCGTTCTCGCTCCTACTAAAAATTTAAACGCCATTCATCGAATCAAATTTTTTGAAGGCACTTTTTTCGGAATTTTGAAATTGCTCAAAGCAAAAAGTCATCGAGTAATTGTACTGCTGTTTTTGACACTATACAGGCCATATTTGACAGTGTGGGAACTGCATCTATTACTTGATGGTCTTCTTTGCTGGCTTCAAAGTTTCATTTCTAGGTGTGGCTACTTGAAATCATATACTGAGGAAGGTTGTGGCTCGATTTCTCTACAATTTACATACTAATGCATAAATGGATTCATTACTTATTCGATAGAATATGCTGAGCTTTAAGAATATGCAATGTAAGCGTCAGTTTGCAGGATGTGTAGTGTTGTTTTTTAGTCACTTTTTACTTCAGTGTTGTATTTGAGATGCTGGGACTTCCGTATCATTACTATCGGGCGTACGTCGCTAAATTGGTACTTGTCCCAATAAGCTGATTTGTCCCACATTGAAGGCTTCACTCGTATAACTTCTCACAAAAAAGTTATGTTCAATAGACCAGAACGGTGATAAGTCATTTAAGAAGGTCCTTCTAATTATTGTACACTCTTCCATGAGAAAATTGGTGTTATTATGTTTGTGTATTTGTATTTAGTAAGCCACCTAGAAACATAACAGTAATGTTACCTTATCATTTTGTTGTAGTTTTGAGCGGCGTGAGTATGCTGGACTTGCTGCGTAATGCCCCATTCCATAAGCCTGGAGAGAACCACAAGAGTGAAGGTTATGTCATCACGCCCAACACCCACAACCTCCTCCAGCAGCACCTCAAGCTCACCGGTGGCCAGGTGATAGCTGCCTTCAAATTCCCATTCATTCTTTTGAAGTTTTAGCAGTTTTTTAATTAGTAAAGACATACCGCCTTTTCCCCATGTTAAAACTCGTATATTCATTATAAGTGTATTTACTGATTCATTTTTACAAGAGTTCCTTAAAAATACTAAAGTAGATGAGATTATTCTTTGCTATACTCATCTTATTTCATCATTGACTAGTTATTATGCTGGGTAAACAACCGAATAATTATCGAAGTAATTATCCGACCCAAGAATGAGCCAGAAGGTTCGTTCCTATAGCCCCATTATATTCTATTCTTAACTTTGTTCACTCAGGTCCGGACACGCTTTCCACCTGAGCCTAACGGCATCCTGCACATCGGTCACGCTAAAGCCATCAACATCAACTTCGGGTACGCTGCTGCCCACGGTGGCTCCTGCTACCTGAGGTACGACGACACCAACCCAGAGAAGGAGGAGGAGAAGTTTTTCATCGGCATTCGTGACATGGTCGAGTGGCTGGGTGAGGCACTGTTAAATTACTATGTTAGTTTTACGTTCTTTATCCAGTGGAAATAATGAACATGCTAGTTAATATTGCAAATGAATATTACCTCATAAGTTCTCATTAATGCAATGAAATGTGTGAATTAAATTAATTATTTAGAGTTTCTAATTGAGTAAGTCGTACTTGCAACATTATTGAGTGACTATTTGGAGCAGACTTCAGGTCATTGAAATACATTTTTGCTGGGCTTTACAATTCTAAATAGAATTTAAAAGTACCAAGTTGTAAACTCTTCCATGAAATACTGTAATTAGTCTATGAAGCAGAAATCTCAAGGTATTAGAATTTGAAGACCAAATTAAACTTGGTCTGAGTATGGGTCTGCTCAGCTAGGTTCATTGTAGAAGGAATACCTTAATACAGAGTGTCTACTTGAATTCGTTGAACTCATTTTATGTCAAACTGCAGAGTTAGAACGCGAATAATTTCGTTTGTACGGAGTGTTGATTACATTTAATCAAATTGAGGAACTGGGGAAATATCTTTTATTATAGATATACAATATTTACCACAATTAATAGCTCACAGGTAGGACATTAGACTCGAGAATGCGATAAGCCAAGTCGACACAGGCTTCGATAATGGTTCTGCCTGTGCGTTGTTCTAGGGCTGTGATGGTGGTGAGCTGCAGAGATGGGCTTGGACAGATAATGCGTGTAGTTGTGTGTGTTTCATGACCAAGCTTTCACTTTTAATGAGTCTGCTTGTAAAGGAAAGGAACCAGCTGCGATATTTAGCTGAAGAAAATTGAAAACAGCAAGTCATCTGCTGGTCAATTACTGATGCACTTTTTAGATATAAAGAACAGAATGGATGACTGTGTGCTTGCCTTATAGTGGATAGTGTGTGAATGCACCCGACATAATATGTGTTTTGTACTGCCATAAATGAATGTTTAAAATATTTTTTTGATGCCTTTGAAGCGCTCCTAGGAGTCGCACGAAAAATTACACTCTGTATAGATCTTGACAAGATTGTTCATTACAGCAATTGATTTACCTACGTGTTAATTGTGTTTCCAGTATTGATTCAAATAATACCGCTCGTTTCACAATCAAAAACATACTAACGTAACGAAACGCGCGCAGGGTACAAGCCGAGTGCTGTCACGCACTCGTCCGACTACTTCCAGCAGCTGTATGAGTGGGCAGTGCAGCTCATCCAGCAGGACCTGGCGTACGTGTGTCACCAGAGGCCTGAAGAGGTACGGGGGCGTGATCCCCCGCCCTCCCCCTGGAGAGAGAGACCTAGCCATGAGTCTCTCAAACTCTTCCAGGTACTAGACGTCGTCGCTGCACTCATGGTGTCTCTATGCTTAGCCCTGCTCCCTGTAACCGTACACAAGTAAAAAGAGATAGTGAAGTTAGTACTAGGAAAGAAAAAGGAATGTTTTCCGTCGTAGTGAAATGAGTGGCTGTATAAATTTAAGCAGAATGATGACACTCTGGGGGAGGTGTTTGTTAGCGTCCACTGCAGTCCCTGAAGAGTAATACGACTAGTGCTTGGCATAAGGTAAATTTAGGCGTATAGTCAGATATTTTTTTAGAAAAAGTATCGTTTTGTGCTTTAAACTTTAAGTGGAGGAGGTATATATTTTCTTTGCGTTTTCCTCTTGCCGTAGTGGGTAGTCTATTATATAAAACAGGGTAGCCAAATTATAAAATTATGTCCAGAGGATGGACATTTTCAGTTCTCAAGTCAGGATTTTCTTAACACCTATCCATGCAGCACAAACAACTGTAAGACGATATCATCATTTCTGTGGTTATTTTTGTGGGACACTAAGTAGTGAAATTTGTGCTAATCGAAGTCAACGTTAATGGCTACCACTACACTCTCATTCAAGCATATCTAGGTGCTTTCGCTTTAGTTTTTAATAAAAGAATTTTTTATCCCTGCTTCATGTAACTTGATGTACATTTGTCCCGTACTTCTATAATATGCACTCATCTCTTTATTATAATTACTCCTGCAGCACTCACACTCATTAACTCAAAATAGTAACCTATGAAATCAGTGAAAACAAATGTGCTATCTTGATAAAATAACTCACCTGATAGACACTAACTTCATCTCTGATCTGACTGAGATTGTTCCTAACACTCGAGCGCTTATGTTACTCAGCAAATTGTAGTGTTGACAAAAAACATTTTACACTTGTGGGCAAAAAAACTATTTGTAAAATCTGCGTCATGATTACACTTGCTGTACCCGCCCTAAAAATGTAGGAGTTCTTTAGTGATGATGGGTGGCATTAGCGCTTTACAGGCTAACTTCTCCCACCCAGCCAACGTTCAGTTCATCTAGTGCGCTTTTACGGTGAGGATATCCTAATTTTCCTAGGCCAGCCTGGTTTTTTTTTATTTCTTAAATGTTTGAAGTTCAACGACTTTTTCCACTGAGCACAGTCTGTTGGAAGAAGTTGAAGTGGTAGGGAAATCCCGTGCCTTAATTCTGCTAGAGAAGGGGGACTTGGTGAGTGCTGTAGCCAGAGATGTAAGCGTTTCGAGAGAGATAATTTATCAACTGAAACGGTCAGAGGTGACATTGCCTCACGGGACAGTTCCGCAGAAGAAGTCAGGCTCTGGTGCACCTAAGAAGACTTCACCAAGGACTGATAAGCTTTTGAAGCTTGAAGTAAAGTCAAAGTTTTCCATAACAGCCGTTGAACTGAAAAACAGGTATCCTGAATACATGTTTAGTTTTTTTTACCGTACAACTGTAGAACTTTTCTGTTGGCACTATATTATATAGCTTCATATAAATTTTCAATATTCCATTTTTTATTTGAGGTCCCACTTTATATTATCTTTCACCTTTCAGGACATGAAGCACGGGAAGTTTGACGAAGGAGAAGCAACTCTTCGCTTGAAGTTGACTCTGGAAGAAGGCAAAGTGGACCCTGTGGCCTACAGAATCAAGTACGTCGCCCACCACAGGACGGGCGACACTTGGTGCATTTACCCGACCTACGACTACACTCACTGCCTCTGCGATTCTATTGAGCACATCACCCACTCCCTGTGCACAAAGGAGTTCCAGTCGCGGTGAGAATTAAATAGTTGTTTTTTGACGACATATCTGTATGGTTAAACTAAGGAAGGCTTTCTACTGCAGAATTTCAGTTAAAATACATCTTTCTGTTGACTTCAGCTCATGTCATGACTCCATCGAACTTTTATTTGTGATGAATATCGCAGAGCTGTGACTCGGTGTATGCTTTCTCAATTACGTCATGTGTGATAATATCATTAACGTGCTGGTAAGCCAGTTTTTTGATGCATGATTGTAGTTTGGTGACATCCATCCTAAAATACAAAGATTGTTTTTATTTTCTGTTAAATTTCCAGATAATTTCATTCTATGCATTTGCTGAATTTGATTCACATTTTTTCAGACGCTCATCTTACTACTGGCTGTGCAACGCTCTGAATATTTACTGTCCAGTGCAGTGGGAGTACGGTCGACTCAACATGCATCATACGGTTGTCTCAAAGAGGAAAATTGCCAAACTCATTGACTCTGGTATTGTCAGAGGTGGGTGTTATTTAAGCTAAGAGTAGATTATATTTTCTCTTTAGCTGTTGGTGCAGTCGTCATAATCCTATACTAGTACGATAGCAACCCACTGTACGTCGGTATTTTCTGTGCGTCAAAACGGAAATATATCTAGTGTATCTGGAATTGGCAAGCGCAGCCATGTGTGAGATATATTCGCTTTGTATAGCAGGTAAACGTTTGTTGGTGTACATGTGCCTCCACGGAGATGTGTACACCTACCTGCACGGAGATGTGTACACCTACCTGCACGGAGATGTGTACAGCTACGTGCACGGAGATGTGTACAGCTACGTGCACGGAGATGTGTACACCTACCTGCACGGAGATGTGTACACCTACCTGCACGGAGATGTGTACACCTACCTGCACGGAGATGTGTACAATGTACTCCCGCTGTGCAGACTGGGATGACCCTCGCCTGTTCACGCTGACTGCCCTGCGGCGTCGCGGGTTTCCTGCTGAGGCAATCAACAGATTCTGTGCCTCCCTTGGCCTCACCGGCGCCCAGATCACCATCCATCCTGACGCTCTCGAGGCCTCTGTGAGGGACGTGCTCAACTCCTCCGCCCACAGGTGCTCTTGTGTTCAGTTTCTGTGTGTCAATGTTGCGAAGGAAAATAGTCTTAACTCGTTGCTAACCGATTTATTTCTCCACTGAACGAAACATTGTGTACAGGGTGTCTCAAAAAATGTATACGTCGGTATCAACGATGCCGATATTGTATCAAAATCCATCAACCAAAAGGTCAATTTTGGAACCTTGATGTCGGTATCCTTGAAACTGATGTATACACTTTTTATGGACAGCCTGTATATTACCATTTATCTTCAGTTCTTTTTGATGGAATTTCGCTTCACTCGAAAACAAAACATTTAGAATACGGGACTACAGTGAGTGATTTCTAATGGACTTCATAAAGAACGCTGGTCGTTATAGGGTCAACTGGCGACTTTTTACGAGGACTTTTCGAGCTTAGAAGTGTTGTCAATAACAATACATCCTAAGTAGAGCTTTTAGATACTTCTTTTTAATGCCCTCATTAGCGATGTACTACTGGAAAAAGTTTTAGTTATTAAGTGGGACCTAAAATCAGCACTACGCCTACAGACATTATCGAACTCAAGTGCAGGTTCATTCTCTCAATGTGTCCGAAGTACATCTCGTCGTTCTCTGACTCTGTTAGACCACCACCTCACTGCACTGTTTCTTGTACCTCATCATCCTGACCATTAAACCATGACGTGGTCCGAGTTACGGACTCCGAAGTGTCAAGTTCCGTCACTGCGTTAACTACCTTGTATTCATCCTTATAGTGGCTGCTTGTAAGAGCATGCTGAAGTAATACTTAATGTCATAATTCAATTTGGCACTGAAGACTGCAATCTGTCATGACTTCAAATCCTCCCCGTTCATGCTTCAATGAACAGCTACATGCAGGTAGTCAACTTCATGCAGATACCAGTTTGTCCTCTGGAAGCAAAGAGCTCTTTAGGCAGCTTTCTCGGTGGTAGGTTGGCTATCATGCAAACGCTTAGCCACCTGTAGCTTACTGCTCACAGGACACAATGTTTCAGTCACGTTCGCGCATGCAACTTTGAACGAAAAATAATCATGTGAAGTACTTCGTTCTGTGAGCAACTTTAGTTTCCTCTAAATCATTTGATTCTCCTCTGAACAAAAACTCCTGTGAGCAACTTTATTTTCTTCTGAAGGAAACGTAATTTAGATACTTTTGGGATTTAAGGGAAACTGCCATTGCATGCGATGTGTGGAATAATCGAAATCTTGCATTTTTAATGTGTAGCGTGTGCTAGTTCTCTTCTGTAATATGTATGAGAACCGTGACATCTGCAGTGTCCTTATTTAATTTTTGTTTGTTTGTTCTAGAGTATTTGTATGTCGTGCGATCCACTATGAATCCATAACCTTGAATTAACATAAGGAAATTTCTAAGCCTTTTTTCAGACTTGAAGTTTCGGTTGCATGGGTTTAAATATCCGACTGTGACTCGGTAAGCCCAAAATTTCCCCTACTCTGGCTTGATTCTTCTGCCTGTAAATGAGGCCATTATTATGCACTTGCTAAGCGCTACTGAGCGCTGAAGAATAGGAGGTTATTCTTGAGCCCACCAGAGACCTTTTTCGTTTTTGTTGGTAAATTAGTAGCTCTGATGGCATTATAATAGCACCTGGGCGTACTTGTTCATGTAGAACTGACCGACTAGGCTGTCGATATTGTCCTTTATGAAGGATTATAATTAGTTCCTCTTCCATGTTACCAGAACGATGGTAGTTTTAGAACCAGTTCGTGTGGAGCTCACCAACTTGCCTGCGGACGCCCCCTCGTCCATCAGCGTTCCCAACATCCCCGGCAATGAAGCTGCGGGTTCTCACCAGGTTGCCTTTGGTCCTGTCATCTTCATAGATGGCTCAGACTTCAGAGAGGTCAGTCCAGTTCCTGCTTCAACAAGGTCATTTTAGCATTAAATGCACTACTTCAATCTGTCAAGTGTGGTTTTGTAATCACAACTTAGAATCCTGTGGTATTCTCATCCTGGTGTTGGGTTGATCTAGCGTAAATTTGTTCAGGCAAAGAGCGGTGTGATGCAGGTCCTCAGTAGATTAACTTTGCTTTAATTTTCCTCATAAAGGTGCCATCTGGTGTGCACATAACGTAGGACTGGTTTGCTTCATTTGTTGGCTGATATTCTTCTTTGTAACCTCTACCGACTTCCTTTTCTATCAACCAGCTGCGTTTTGGAAATTAGGACTTTCACTTCGTCCAAAAGTTGTCCACTGTTACCACGTCACCAAACCTGACCTCTTAATTTCACTGTTCATCCGCTTCATCAATCCATACTGTATTTTCTTCTGGCCCTCTGTGCTCACATGTCATTTTTTAATCCTCTTATCTTACCTTACCGCAACGAGTTATTCCAACAATGTTTCGTGCTCAACTTTTCTCGAGCATATCTTGTCTCCTTAATCTCATTTCCCATAGTTCAGGGGGAGACAACGGTGGAAACTAGAACTTTTATTACGAAAACCATTTCATGTTGTGTTTACTGCCGTCTTTGTTATATAACATTTTTTAAAATGCCTGTCCTCTATGCTAAATTAATATTTTCTACTTTTTCTTTGTCCTTTCCTCGCTTGTACCGGTGCACAGACAATTCATTCGACTTCTGTCATGCTAACCAATGTCATATTCGTGCCTTTAAATCTTGGGGGAAAAATGTCATTCAACTGACTTGTTTTAGCATTTATTTTTTATTTTGTCTATTGTCTACGTTTTTTTTTTTGGTTAAAGCTTGCTGTAAAATCTTTAGTGAGTTATGTTTTAGTACTTTGTGATAAGCAATAATTTAAATAAATTGTTCCGGTATACATGCATGGGTGCTTAATTTTGTGCTAAATCCCTTGCCTAACGCTCGTTCGTTCACTTATATACAGAGGGCAACAACATAACTTTTTTTTTCGAAAGAAGTTCCTTTCCAAAAAAGGGAGTTATGTTGCCGCACCCTGTATACATATAATAGACTTGGCCCCACATCAACCTTGTCAGCACGAGACGTCCCAACCATCATACACGGGTGGTAGGGTCTGAGGTGGTCCTATTTGAAACAAAGCTAATCTCTTTCCATTCATCTGTGGCTAACGTATTTCATGTCTTTACTCTAGTTTTCCCTGCCATTGTTATTTATATCCTTATTTCGGAATATACATCTCTGTTTTACTGAAGGTGGATGAGCGCGGTTACCGCCGCCTGACCCCGACTCAGTCAGTGGGTCTGCGTCACGGCGGTTACGTGATCACCGTGAGTGAAGTCATCAAGGAGCACGGCAAAGTAACGATCATCAAGGCCACATGCGCTGCCATTAGCACCAACAATAAGCCTAAAGCTTTCATCCACTGGGTCGCCCGGCCTGTGGTCTGCGAAGTCAGGCTCTACGACCGACTGTGAGTACTCCTTTTCCTGCCATGTTACCATGCCTCGCCATCTATACCTCGAGATTTCTGCCCTTAATGTTCATGTAACACTGACTCTTCCTCCGCTAAGAGCTGCATCAACGTCCTTGGCTAATCTGAGAGATTAAAAGTCAGAGATTTCGTTGGATCAATATCTGTTCCTAATGCTAGCATTAGTAGTGATAGTATTTCACTGGTCACTCAACCTGTTGTCACATTTGTGTATTTTTCTCACTTTCTACCCATATCTCCACCGCTATTCTGTGGTTCTTTGTGACATTGTTTTTAAATATCATCTTTAATTTTGTAATATATGTCAAATAGACGGACAAGATAGTGTGTTTATTCAGTTCAGTTATGATACGACACCTTTATATGTATGGAATATACGTTCTGTGTTTTTGAAGTATTTATTTTCTGTATGTCTTCGGCAGTTTCATTCACGAATCTCCTGAGGATCCATCGGTCGTGCCTGACGGGTTTCTGTCAGACATCAACGAGCATTCTCTGACTGTAGTGACGGACGCTGTGGCTGACCAGTCCATCGTTGGCTCTACACCGTTCACTTCCTTCCAGTTTGAGAGAGTTGGATTTTTCTCTGTTGACCCGGATTCAACAAACGAAAAGCTGGTTTTGAACAGAACTGTAGGTCTCAAGGAAGACAAAGGAAAGAACTGAGCTATCAAGTAAAATCTCTCAGCCACTTGATTAGAATCCTTATCTTAATCTGATCTTGATTACTTAGTAGTTTCCCTTTCCCCTTAATTTTTTCTGATTTTGAATATATTTCCTATAAATACAGTATCATGTCTAGTGCATTTTCGGTTTTGGTTGGTTCCTTGATTTCCTTTGATTATTTACCGTTCTTGGTTCGGGTGCTACATTTCTACTCTACCGAATGAAACTTTAACTCCAAACGTGCCGTAATTTTACTTCGGTGTGAAACTGCCTTCATGTTTCTCACATTGTCTTACGACAGCATGTGATCTTAATTATAAATTTTCTATCTTTCCCTTTCTTTTTCACCTTTTGATAACCCGTTCGTTAGTGCGCTGCTTTTTCCGATCGATTATGTTAGCTGAAATAGTACTTCCAAGTCAGTCGGTGGATTGGTGGTTAGTTGTACAATCGTGCGCTCTTAGAAGTTGAAATTACATTTTTTGTCGAAGTATGAGAAAGGGTGTAAAGGTATATATAATTTATCAATGTTTTCGAGGTCTAGTAGATAAGCAGTTTGTGTCGAGTTTGGATAAGAGTGTGTGGGTCGTGTTCTTCAGGTAAAACCATTGTGTAAAGTAAGCATTAGACGAAAACAAAAGATATATGTAGGGTATTTGTAAGTTGATATGTTCAATCCAGCTAGTTGTACGTTTAGAAGGAGGTGAAAGTGATTAGTATATGTTGATAGCCGACTATTGTTCTTCTCGGTAGAGTTCCAGAAACTGTTAGAGGTGTGGGCTCTGGAGCTTATGGTGTTGCGCTCGGCATTTCATGATGAACTTGTAAATCAATTGCATTGTCGATCTAGTTTGACATTTTTTGGAGAGATTTTGGACCGATTTTATGTATATTTAAGTATGGTGTGGGTACTGAAATTCTCGGATAACTATATACTTTGGCAGTTCATTGAGTTTAAATAGCATCTGAGAGTCTCTGTATAGATGCAACTGGGTTTGTTTGGGATGAGTGGACGATTACAAAACACCACAAAGCGCTATTGTGTGACAATTAAAGTGTAGATCAGACGCCAAGAAGTCTCCGGTAAAGGTGAAGTCGAGGCAGGATTTTGTGGTCACATGGGTGGTAAAAAAGGTGAATACTAGAGCTTGTGGGAGAGACTGTGAAGTAGCTGAACAGGATAGTGTAATTGAGCTGAGTCAAATACTTCTTAAGAGATGGTACCATAATGGTCCCTTAATAAGAATAGATATTGGAGAGAAATGTCACTAATGCCATTTAACAAAAAGAAGCTTATGACCGTGGTTTGCTACTTAAGAACAATTAAAGGGTGTTAAAGTGCAAGTGCCTTGGCCTGATAGTGCAATTATTGCGATCATTATATATGGGATTGAGGCATGAAGACAGCGGGTACAGGAGAGAAAGGATCAAAGGTCTTAGAGAGAAAATACATAAATGGTTTTTGTAAAAACCGCACTCTATGATTAAACAAAATCTAATGAAATACCGGGGAAAAATGGCTGTGTCATTGGATAGGTTTAAGTGCTGTGCTCGAGATGGCCTTTCTGCATGGAAGAAATGAATTACGTATCATCGTTCATTCCTTTCAGCTTGGCACGCACAGGAGAATGAAAGCTGCATTGGAGACGAACCAATATTCAAAGACTAATATAGCTGTAAAGACTGCTAGAGTTGCCAAGCTGAATATAACCGGCTTATGAGTATCGGACTCGTTAGAAAATTTTCATGAAATTGAGATAATTCATCGAAGAAATTTTCAAAAATAATTACTTCTCAAGTGAAGTTATTCAATAATTGACTCTAATACAAAAATCCCATAAAATTTGCTAGACTGCATACTCGGGTTTTCGTATAATTTATCAAGCAACCATTCTTTAAACTTGTTTATTTAAATAGAGCAATAGGTGCACATTGGTTGCGATATCTCAGGGAAAAATTCTAAATTATGAACAGCAAAAGCTTCATTAACAAGAAGACAAATAGCGTACTGATTGTAGTAGAAAGCCCTTTTTCTTAGAGAATCTGCCTTACATAGGTAGACTAAAATGCGTTAACGACCTCGAGAGCTGGAAAGAGTACATGTGCAATTTGATTGCACGTTTTTAGCCAAAGATTAAAATATAGTTAAAAACACTAGGACCTGTTCGTACAGAATTCTAAGAATAATGAATAAAACTTGTATATGAAAGAGTACTAACGCTCACTGTATTCAATTTGACTCAGCTATTACGCTGGCTGTAACTTGATAGCAGCGTACCTTAACTGCATGAACCACTCAATAGTACATATGTTAACCGTATTAGCGCGTTGGAAATTGTGTTATGCTTCTTGCTGAGCACTTTGTAAGCCTTATCTAGTAGTTATTTAAAAGAAAGGAATTAATGAAAGTGAAACTAATTCTAGTCCTGAAATTTTCCATAAAACTCACGTGAATTTTCGCACTCATGGTACATTAACCAAGAATACTAGGACTAGAACTGTGAACGTAATATGAGTTATAGCCACAACTGTCGACAGTTCTATTGAAAACAATTCAAAAACTTAGTTTTGAATCATTTTTTTCAGGTAGATATACCTAGTTTGAACCATGGTATGGCGGTCATAGTAAAGTGACGCCTAGTGATCCTCGCTGCTAGTGTGGTAGAAACTTTTGTTATTCAGCGTTTAAGTTTCAAAAAGTAATTTTCAGGAACTTTTTGTCGTGTATTGGTTTTAGTTTTATGGTTATTAACAGCTTTCATGATTCAAAATATTTCTTTTATTTTACATGTCTGACAAGAATTAGTGATGAACTAACCTATGTTAAAGTAACTGGATGGTAGATCTATGCTGTAAAGACGAGTGTGGCAAGTTCAACATTTTCAGCATTGAAAACTTTTGGAAGAGACATTGTCCATTGTGTAAATTTCAACATGAAGAGAACAATGTGTAGAACATTCATTAAGCTGCAAGTTGAAGCAAAGCTACTGCATGAGCTTCCTCATTTTGCAAGCATTATGCAATACTCAAAAAAAGGCCTAGAAATTTTGAACTGATTTTGTCATGCCTGTACCTGCATGTTTAGTTTATTTTAACTTATCACCTAAATACATTCCTTTGAATAAAATTTTCACTTATTGCACATACAAAACATATCCACTATTCATTCCTTTTTTGTTTCTTCCAATGTTGAATATGAATTTAAAAATTTGTTTTGTGTTTTAATTTTAATTTCTAGAGTATAAGAAGAATAAATTTTAAATATATATTTTTATTTTTCAATATCTTTGCAACTGGAACAGTTTTCAGATGAATAAAGTTAAGGCTTATCCAGCTCCTGTCAATGTAATTTTTAATTTAAGTAAGAATGATGTGCTTGTCTCATCTTGTATACTGGTTTTCATTAACCATTCAACAATTATTATTTTTTACTGAAGGAAACAATGTGTGCATCTCCTCAGCAGCAGCAGCAGTTCTAGCTATGTGCTTGGTATCTCAGGGTAGCTGCATTTTCACTTTTTATAGCATTCATGCCTGCTAAAGAATAGAATAGAATGGAATGAGGCTATAGGAACGAACCTTCTGGCCCATTCTTGGGTCGGATAATTACTTCGATAATTATTCGGTTGTTTTACCAAAGTCCCGTGCCATATTTCTAGCTGCGTCAACCATGTCGGCAGTGGGATTCTCTTGCTGGCAGAAGCTGGCATTCTCTTCTAAAGATGTACAAACATCTTTGGAATTTAACCCTGGAATGACAGAGTGGGCCTGAGAGGCCCAGTGTCAAAATTAACAATCCTGTTGAATATTGTATTCATGAATCTGACTTAATAATATCAATGGAATAAATATATGTGACTTTTCTGTTATGAAGTTTGAAAGAAAAATAATTGAAAAGAGACTGAGCCTCATAGGCTCACCTAGTCTCTGATGCTGATTATTTTTATCTATCATTCCAGGGTTAAATTGTCTGTTTCCATTATTTATTTTAATTAGATGCATCTTGGTATTGTTGAAACACTTTAATGCACAGGTTGCAGCAAAATAATATGAGAAATTTGTAGGTTTACATACAGCAAAATGGCATCAGGAATCAAAAATGTCTTAGTATCCAATTCATATTAGCAACTAAAAACAAAATAAAAAAATTGTGCCTATTTCAAAAATAAAACTTATTTTCCATTTTCTACTCGAGGTGTTTCTATTGTATGTACACATGTCAGATCATGTTGCTGTATGCTGTGTGTATTGGGTAGACTGGGGTGTTATTATAACCATCTTGGCACCTGATACTTTAAATAATAATACTTCTGATAGAAAAACTGGTTCCAGTACAGTGGCTAAACAATTGTAGGCTGTATATTTGAAGAAGTAATTTATTGTGAATAAATAATTTATTTTTTGTGAGAGTGACAGCTAGTCATGTGACATATTTTGGCACATGAGGTGTGAAGAGTTAAAAGTAGGAATTTTTCTGAAAGATTGTTAAACAAAAAAATATGATTTGCACCTTTTATTTATTGCTGTATCCCAAAGATCTTTAACATCTAGCTATTGGTAAGCCTCAGATTTGAGACTCTTTGTGTGGGACTGTGCAACTGCTCTTCCAATGCTTGGTTCAGATACTGCAAGTTTTTGAATATTCTTGCACCTGATCAAATTATTCTAATAGTCAGTGACAGTTGTGGGAATAATCACTAAATTTAGGAATCATTTATCCATGTAATTTAAATGAAATATTTCATATTTGTGATCACATTGGGACAACTATAATGCATGCTTGTAATTTCCCCCACTTTAGCTGAAGTTTGAAAAATCTTATTAAAGTAATGTATCCATTGCTGATTTGTACTAAAATATGCTTAGGTTTGCTTGCTAGTATTTTGTTTTACAGACAGGGAAGTAACCATACTCTGGTGACTAATCTTTTTTTGAGGCTATTGTATCTTCAGTTGAACATATCATTTGTGATCTGTTGTGTAGCACTGTATCTGTGTTGTGAAAGGTTTTCTTGTCTGCTGTTCCAGAATTTCAGATAGTTTCACAGTGCAATGGATGGTAATGATACTGCTAACCATTCCAATGGAATTAACAAGTAAGTCATGGTATAATAAATAATTTTGTGAGTTTCCTTATGATGTCATTTTTTATGATTGTATTAGTTTTTCTGCATAATTTAGTTCCTGAACATTTGGTATGTTTATAACTCATACTATATATCTAAGTAAGAAGATGTTAAATGTTCAAACTCTCTAAATCAAAAAAATAAATGTGCAGGGTATAGAAACTTTTACTCAATGGTAGAAGGAGAGTTGAAAACCATTAAAATGAAAACTGTGCAAGTTTTCATCTAATTTGCTTTGTTCTGAGTAACGGGCTTCTAGTCCAAGTCTCTTCATCACTAACATGTTTGTTTATTAGAAATTGAGAATATTTTACTTTATTATTTATTAGCGATGTACCGATACCAGAAAAGAGGCTGATACTGATACTTAATTTTTTCAGGTGCTGATACCAATACAGATACTTTTATTTATAAATGTAATACACATTTATAACAGGGAACAATTGTGCACTGTCAGGTAACTCAGGATTGCACTCCTGTACAACTATTAACACATTCACTGTGTATAGTTATTTAAGCAGTATTCCCTGTTAACACTTATGGTACACGGGTGTACCAATATGCAGGGAATGTGTTAAACATGAAACAATGATAATATATTCCGTCAAGATAATACACCGTACTCCATTAGGATAAAGATAGATATCTTTGATATCTGTACATTCAATACTCAAATTTATAAATTTGAAGGTTGTGGTGCAGAAACATTAAGCTTTCACTAGTATCAGATGAGAGCCCATTCCTTTTAGGAGTGTTTATATTCCCAACTTCACTGAAAATATGCTTGCTCTCCACTGATGAGGGAGGGGCTGATAAATATTTACTTGCAAGCACCAATAGCAAGGGAAACCTAGGCTTATTTTCATGTGACCACATGAAAGGATTCTCTTCTTTAGGCAACATTTCCATATTTTCATAGAGCCTCATTTCCTCTTTCGTAGGTTGCAATTGTCTTGGCAGCAAATGAGTTTTCCAGTTGGATTTGAAATGTATGTTTTGAAAAGTCTTTCTACCATTTGTTGGGTTTTGAATACACTTATATGAGGACAATTGGTTGCTTGTTGCTACCATAGTAAAATAAATGTAATAAAATCTTTAAATATGATAGGAAACATATAATCAAATTTTCTGTACATTGAATTTGTGCTATAAGGCAGGACACATTTTATTATAAGGTAGCTGTCTATAAAATAAGGATGAAAATATTGTTTAGTCAGTGGGAATTCATTAAAAAGTTCTTCATTGCACATTCATTTTACTGAACTACAATTTGAAATAGATTTTTTTTATAGTGCAAATTAGAATTTTGAATACTTTATTGTAAAAGAATTATATTTTACATATAGTAGTTTGACTATTTATTTTTAGAGAAAAAATGTATAGAACTTCTCCTCTTTAACTGTACCATATTTTTTCTAAATTTTCTAAATTTCCTTGTCATTCAAGGGCTTCTACTGAAGTACATGTAATGATAGTGAAATAAAGGAAAGTAATTCATCAAAGTATCACCTGAGTTTTTGATAGAGGATTTTGAGGGTCCTGGTATACTGATGGAATCTGTTCTCATCACTAAAATGGGGGACTAAGTAATTTCTAGAGTTATGCTGAGCTACTCACAGAAAAGTAGAATATGGCAACAGGAATGAGATGTTTGGTTCATTCTTGAGTTGCTGCCCAAGACCCAAAATGTCTAAGGGTAAGGCATCTTAATCATGCACAGGCACTACAAACACTCGCACACACAGACACCAGGAGTAAAGAAATAGCACTGCAGTAGTCACTATAGTGCTTACTTTTGAGTTGAGTTCTTTGATAAAATTCTTGGTATATTTTAAACACTTTCACAACCAAATTATTTTCATACTGATCAAAATGTTCTGTAAATTACCACTTATCTTTACTAATCTCTATGTAATTTTGAATGAAACATTTAGAATATGGGACTAAAGGGAATGATTTTTAAAGTTTGTTTGGGACATATTAACCCAACGGTAGTGATAGGGTTAATCTTGCGTGAGACCAATGTTGGGATCACCCATATCTGCTTATGTGATGCTGACCCTGCTGATTGGTCAACAATATGCTGTATTTATGACCTTGTGATACTACTTCAGTAATATATATATTTACTGAATAAGCTCTATCAGATAGGATTTTTCTTATATTTATTCCCCTGGTTAGTACAGGAGCTATGACAATCATATTATTAATATGCACCTGATGTTAATGATAACCTGAACTGTCCACCAAGTTTTACCATCTTATTTGTGTAGGATCCTGCATAATGGATGAAGAATACACACAATCAAGTCATGTCATGCAAGAAAATTTATTATATTGTGTATGTGTTTCAGATCAGATCATGAAGTTCCTCATGAAGGCAATGACAAGAGTAGAAATCATGAGAAGCAAGAATCAGAGTCCAAAAAGCATTCTCGCAGTCGAAGTAGACATAAGAGTCGATCCAGGAGCCAGAGCAGAAGCAAGGACCGCAAACATCGTAGATCTCGTTCAAGAAGTCATCGAAGGTCTAGACGGTCACGCAGTAAATCAAGGTCCAGGTTTGTATGAGGTTTTAATTAATATTTGCAATTTACTTTATTACGGATTGTTCCCAAGAAATTGTACATTATTTTTGAATGCTTCAAAAAACTGAGTTTTCTCTAATTTGGTTTATATTTTTCAAGATAGAATTTTATTTTAAATCTGCATTTATATTTTGGAGTATTATTTTAGCTACATTTTTTTACCCAGATTGTATGCCCATTATCTGATACATATACAATGTATTGAATAATGCTGTATGAAGGGGAATGATTATTTATGTGATATTATTATAAACTTTCAGGTCTCATGAGAGCAGGAGTCCACCCTCCATGGAAAGTGCCAGACTGCATGTAGCTGAGTTAGGTAATTTCATGTCCAAGTTTTTATATGTGTTACTGGATGCCTAAATTATTAATATAAAGAAAAAAATGACACATTTAGTATAAAATGTGACCTTTTAATGATGTAAATTTTTTATGAATCAATTTTAGAATCAAACTGCTTTATTGAGTAGATGGAGTTTGTAAATTAATGTGTAGTCATGTTCCAAATGTAACATTTTTTCCTATGTAGTTGACAGCTAGGTTGATATCTAATTAGCTTTTGGAATTCTGTTTATTGAGCATACCTCACCATAGAATAAATTAAAGCTATACATGGATATGTGCAATACTCAGTTCTTAAATTTTTCAGAATATGACACTCGCAAGTCTGAGCTTGAGCGCATCTTTGGCAAGTATGGCACTGTCCGGGAGATATGGATGGCCAGGAACCCTCCTTGTTTTGCGTTTGTAGTCTTCAAGCGTCAGAGTGCGGCCGACAAAGCAGCCACTGAGTGTGATGGGATGTAAGTCTATGAGGTGTAACTATTATTGGAAAGAACAGCATTTCCATGAAGAAAAATTATACTTATAAAAAGGGCACAGTGTATCTATGAAAACGCACAGTAACCCATCAAAACGCACAGTGTGCAATAAAAAAAGTATACTTATTAAAAGCAAGAGTATACCTGTTAAAAAAAGAAGTACGAGTATACATATCAACCTGTTAACTGTCACTATGCCACTCAAGTCTATGCCCAAGAGTGCACATGAATAGGACACCCTTTTGTTGCACTTTTCTTCGTCACTGGTGCCATAAGTCGTTTGTGTGTAGTTTTTCCCTAAGCACGCCTGTCAATGTATAAGACGCATGACCCTTTCACCCGTACACGATAGTATTTGGGAGCTAGCTACGGTGTCATTGTAATACGGTAGTTCACACTGATTGTGTGAATATACTACGCCCTCTTAGTTGTGATGGTTAAGAGATTAAGAAAGATTAGTGTACCTAAAAAAATAAGAGTGTACGTATTAAAAAAGGACAAAGTACCAAATACTGCAAAAGTGTTTTCGGCCGAGCGTTTGTACAAGATTCAGCTTTATTTTATAGAAACAATCATAAATTGTGAACGTTGATTGTGTGTTGCTTGAACTTTTAGTTCACATAACTGGACAAGAACAGAGATCATGGTCTTCAGGTGGGCAGGCAAAGATAGGTAGAGCAAGACCCAAAATAGAGTTTAAAAGCCATGAAATATTACTTATTTTATTAATTATTATCATATTTTCCAGGTTAGAGGTGCAAGAATCTAGAAATTTTGTCTTATTATGAAAAGTTGAATCTCGCATTTTTAAAATGAGAAACAAAGTGATTTTACATTCTGAATATACTTCTAAAACCACGTAATGGCAAGATTTCACTGTCAGATACACATGGTCTCTATTCATATGCACTTGAGTATGGACTCATTGAGGTGGTCACTTGGCCATGGACTTGATTGAGGTGGTCACTTGGCCATGGACCTGATTGAGGTGGTCACTTGGCCATAGACTTGATTGAGGTGGTCACTTGGCCATGGACTTGATTGAGGTGGTCACTTGGCCATAGACTTGATTGAGGTGGTCACTTCATGGACTTGGTTGAGGTGGTCACTTGGTCATGGACTTGATTGAGGTGGTCACTTGGCCATGTACCTGATTGAGGTGGTCACTTGGCCATGGACTTGATTGAGGTGGTCACTTGGCCATGGACTTGATTGAGGTGGTCACTTGGCCATGGACTTGATTAAGGCTTGTGTGTGCAGGCGGATTGGCAACAAGACGGTGAAGGTGACGCACGCTCGGCCTCGTGCTAAGTCTGGAAGCATAAGCCAGGGTCGTGGGTTCGGGGACATGCGGTGCTACCAGTGTGGGGAGCTGGGACACTTCTCACGCAACTGCACAGACACCAAGTTTGGGTACAAGAGGCCTCCCACTCCACCAGGGTGAGCAACGCTTCCTTTCTCTCTTTCTTTGTCATAAACTCATGTTTGCATTTCCGCAAAGTTGCTCTTATTTTGATCTATCCTTATTCTATGTGTCTTTTAGGATAAGATATTAAATTATTATATTCTCTATAGGACTCATTGATTTTGCTCAAGGTGTCGTGTTTAGTTTTATAGACTTGTGTTTAAAATTTGGCTCCGAAATTTACCATTTAATATGGGCCTGACTCATGCATGATTTAGTTCTCCATATCCCATTGTTTAGGACTCTTGGTTAAGTGTTTACAGGAATTATTCTGTATTTTACTTTGGGTCACACATTACGTACCTCATGCGTCTCGATTGGAGTACTGCCTGCCTTACCTAATTATTTGACATAATTCAGTTGGGCATTCCAAATATAAAGTAAAGGGTTTAAATTGCAGTCCCCCTAGTTTTCCTTGTAATTAAAAACTTAAATATCTTGAAATATTTCATCCCTAACAATCACATGCATCCCAAGTATACGCTAGCCTAAATGAAAAAGTAAAACTTCCAATCGTAAAATTTTCTGATCTGTGTCTAGTGAATTGGAGTGAGTTACAAACGTTCCACTCCCTTCCTAGTATTGAAGTATGCTTCAGCATTCTAAATTGCTAGCGGCTACTCTGAACAACAATCTGACAATCCTAGTCTGGTGTACAGTCCATTGACGTTATTCTCATGCATCGTGGCTGGCAAATCTTAACACGTGTTAGGACCTAATTTCTAAGCTATTTTTTTTCCATCGTTGCTATACATGCCTCGTCCTGTAGAATTTACTCAAGAGTAACAAGTATGAACCTGCATTATAAGTTCATACTTTGTTCTGACATGAAATGTTAATGTCACACATGCCTACCAAGTACTAAGTCATGTAATACTGGTAAACTTTTGGGCTCACACTTCATGTAACCTTTGAAAGTTTCAATGAGTGATCATCATAATACTTCTCCGTGGAGTGCTTTTTAAATAACTATACGCCTCTATAATAAATGCAGAGTTTTTCTCTCTCCAATATTTATCTGGTGAGAGTCCTGCAATAAATTAAAGAGTTACCGTATCCATGGAGTGTATATCTCGAGATCGGAAGTTTACCTGTGTGCATGCGCTCTTTATTACGAGACTTTGATTGCTTGTTTGGCTTCGGTACGGCGGCCAGTGTCTAGTGTATTGTCCCCTTGTCACCTTAGGCTGTGTTATGGTATGGATGGTATTGTGTTGCTTTTTGTGAGAGAGCGGGGCGCCTGCCTCTCCCTAATGCTAGCGGCCCAGCCTACTGCTGCCTCTGCTACCATGGTGCCCCCAGCTCGGCATCACCACCTCGGGTGATCCGCGGTGAGTGGTATAGTCGCCTGTCGTCTCCTTCAGTATCGACTCCATCTCCCATTTTAGTTAGTCGTCTGCTTCCTTTTCGTTCTCCAGTGGTACTTCATTCGTTTCATGATATCCTTTTATTTTGGGTTCGGTTACAGTGTTATCGTCTGTTTTCATTTTTGGTACATTCTTCTTTTCATTCATCATTTTGACCATTTTCGCTCCTAAAGGTCTTTTTCTGATCGTTTTACTTCCGAAGCATTCGAAGTTGTAATTTTGTTGTATTTTTAAAGTTGGTTAATGAAAGTTGCAGTACAACCGTTATAGATATATTGAAATAATGAACTGATTCTGAAGATGTAGCAACTTATGAATTCATGATAGTCTGGTACGCTTGCTCCTCTCGTTTATTTATTCTCCTCCTTGTTTCTTTTCTCATCTAAAAATTAATCATAAAAGTTAACAGAGAGAATATTTATGAATTCGGAATGACTTCAATAATACCACCTTTTCTTATCGCATATTTATATCTATTTACTTGACTGTAAAAGGGTGATTGAGTAACTTAAAACTTAGTATCTCTACCAATAAGAGGTACAGAGCTCATCGCTGGCTTTGCTCCCGTGCATTCATACTCCAGGCTTCGCGCTGTGTGTATGTGTGTGTGTGTGCAGTTCGAACCACACAACATTAGGGGTTTTAAAGTGGGAACTATTTTTGTGAACCCGCTGGTATTAATCGCTGGTAGCCAATGACTGCACGTAGATACATGTTTCTGGAATCCGTTTCCTCGGTGTGCTCTCTCATCTTTTTCCACTCGGCTTTGCTGTTTGCTTTCCTTAAATATAAATCTTCCTGAAATTTTTCCCATCATTCAGTTGCACGCTCTGTAACTATGCCAGTTTTTTTTGGTGGCCATTAACCTCCTGTCTCTTCTCATCTTGCTATTTACTATCGTTTCATCTTTCACAGTTTCATGCGTCTTTTTTTTTGTGCCCGCTTTGCCAGGAAAATTCTACCTAGTTTGTCTCTTGAGATTTACATTGTATTCTCATTTTCTCATTCATGTCGTCATTTGTCTCCGTAATCGTAATATTCATTTTATTTTTATATCCTTCTCTTTTTAAATGCTAATACACAGTGAGCATTAGCCCCTACCATTTGCAATCATCATTTGTTTTCATATTTTTCCTCATTTCTGTTGCTTATTTTTCTGTTCCTAATTTGGCCTTCATTTTATTTTAATTTTTTGTTACTGCTTCTTTATTTAAAGCCCTCCTTCGATCCATGACGCCTTCAATGCTCTCTGAGCAGCACTTTACTTTCTTCATAGCTAGTTCCTCATAGCTGTACCTCTACTGCACTCCCATGTTTGTATTACGTGTTGTTCAGTTAGACGCTGGCTCGCCTTTCCTATGTTGACGAGGTAATGCAACCTACAAGTGGTTACATGGGTCTAAACTCACCGGTTTGTTGGTGATTGTTTCAAGCCATCCCTTATCATTCATACCTCAGAATATAGTTTAATATTTTTATAAAGGAGTTGTGTTCAGAGTTTCGAAGCTAACGAAATTCAATGATAGCTCCCATAATATTTAGAAATAAAACTTATTGTCTGTCAGATGCGATTAAGCATTTTCACTGGAACAGTCTGATTGATAAGAAGTGTTAGTGAATTTTTGGATTCCCACATGGTATAGTATTGAGAGACTTCGTCCTAATGTTGCCTTGCATTGGATACAACTGTTATAATGATGAATTTGGATCTTGAAGGTCCTGTGTTATTGGAGGACACGTTCTATGATGTAGCACTAGTACGAGATGATCAACAACTGAACTAAAGTAAAGATATTGGTGACTCCTGTGGAAACGTGTTCTTGAATTGATTATTATTAATTATAGTAAAGCTAACGGTGTTGTTGAGACGGTGTTACTTGGTCTAGTGCTTTATAATGAGCAAGTGTTCATGGCAGGTTGTGATGTGGTGAGTGTGTAGTGTTGTGTTCACGTGGTGGAGAGAGGCACTCAGACGCCGACTGCTGAGGTCTTCGAGGTGTCACTCGTCCCTCCTCTGGTGCTGCTACTGACGGCGGCTCTGACGGAGGAGGTCACCACGCCGCTTGCAATGGTGCCTGGTCGCGCCTGCGCTGTCTCACGCAGCTGCAATAAAAGCCTTGTCTGGAAAAATAATTTTATTCTAGCTTTAATGTATCTATCTAATCTCTAGGTAATATTTGATCTTGTTCGGAAAACAAACTTGTCGTCTACTTCTAAAAAAAACAATGGTTTTGTTAGCTGGCTTAGTTCATTCCAGGGAGGTATTCTACCGGGTAAAGTATCAATTCTATGTTGCACTAATATGCGATGACGTTTTCAAACCTTATAGTTGAAGATGTGCTAACTGTTCAGGTGAAATGATATTCTTTTTGTCCAACTTTTTTAGCAATTGTTACTGCTTCTTTCCACATTTTTGTGTCTTCTAATAAGAAATGAGGTAATGTTAAGACTGAAAGTTTCTCTGGTGCTGCCTTAGCACAATGGCTTTCTATCAAATTCTGGTGCAGCGATGAATGAACGCTCAAAGGGTGGTTCATTCTAGAAATGTTTTCTTTAACTTTACAGAATAGAAATATGAAAAAATTCTCTTGACCAGTTTTGATGCTGTTCGAAAATATTTTATAGAAACTTCTTCCTTTATGGTGTCACTTTTTTCATTATTTGAAACTGGCATCGCTCTATTGACTTCGATGCTTTATTTTTACTTCGTGAAGAGTTTCAGAAATATTTTCTTTAATTTATCGTAATAGTGAGGGCGATAGATAGAATTGAACGTTCGCTCTTCATTATTTCGTGCATTGGATGTCATCAGTTGACTGTCTCAGAGTTCCTGTGCAGCAGTGATGAGGCTCGAGTTCCATGTTATGTGAAACAAGATTTGACTGAAGAAAGTACACGCGGTAAATTGAACGGCTTGGAATGATTCCAATTTGTAAAAAAATTCGTCAGCGACTTCAATGCAATAATTTGTGTATGATTATTGCGATAATGCAGTACAGGGATATGAAGTTTTATTTTTGTAGTGATCGGTATTCCCCTCTGTTCAAATTTGTTTCTGGTTTATAAATTTGTTTCTTACGAGAGAAACTAAACGATTTTAGGGTTTAAATAAATATTATTTCTATATATATGTTAGAAAATAAAAAATCATATTATCTCATCCTAGTGGGAAATTTACCAACTTTCTCGTCCTATTAAACCTTACAGTATCAGAAGTCAAAACTCTTTTAGCCGCATGAGCTAAGGGAAGAGCGCATGCATCGCCAGTATGAACTGCATCAAAGCTTTAGTTAGGGTCCTATCCATCGTCGGTTGCAGTCATTCTTTCATTAATGAAATAGACGGTGGGTAGATGAGCTTTCAAAAAAAGAATGACAAAAAGTCAGTTATACTAGAGGTAGTGTCAAACAAGCTGGCATTTTCAAAGCCCGAGTTAACTGCTATGCTAGGTGGTCCTGTGAATAGAAAACCCTCTATTTATTTCCAAAGCTGCCGTAATTTTTACTGGATGATTGGTTCAACCAACATGATCATGGTACTGGGTGTCCCAAAAGTCACTGTCTAGCGGGCGTGAATTCTGCAGGTATTATATTAGCATTTCACGAACTTATGTTTAAAGAACATTGCCCACAAGTTTCTTTCATCTCAGTATAGCATAAACCTTCTGCTCATTATTCAGTATGTGTACCGAAAATACATCACATTGATGACTGAAGGATGAAGTTCAATACTTTCGGAAATACTGTTCAGTACGTAGTACTCTCTCAGGTCGAAAACAGTTGGTTCGTGCAACTTTTGACGTTGGTCGAAAACAGTTGGTGTAGAGGGAAAAAAGCCTAAAATTTTAACTCGTGCATTATAGTATGATGTTTTAAAAGAATCACGAAGAACTAAATTCCTAATGTTTTTCGGAACATTAATACCGGTATGTTTTCCTAACTGTGCACTAACTATTCCCGACCTGAGGAAGCAGTATTTAAGTAAACGAACTTCTTGCCTTGCATATGTCTTGTAACTACACCACTTCTCACTTGCCACTGCTGTGTGGGGGGGAGGAAGTTCAGGTTACCGTAAGCTAGATGAGACTTCTGGGGCACCGTGAGTTGTGGGGACGAGGTCCTGTAGACCGCACTCCTTTTCAGATACTACCGCAGAAGCTCGAGCAGCTCACGCAGTCGTTCTCGTAGTCCGTCCAAGCGAAGGAGCTCCCGCAAACATCGATCTCGGTCGCGCAGCCCACATGGATCTTCTAGTGCGTCTCGCCGCCGGAGGTCTCGCGATCGGAAGAGCAAGTCTCGTGAGAGGAGAAGCAAATCTCGTGGCAGGAGGAGCAAGTCTCGGGACAGGAGAAGCAAATCTCGAAACAGGAGAAGCAAGTCTCGCGACAAGCGCAGCAGCCGACGACGGTCGAGGTCAAGGTGAGTTGCTGGTCACAAATTCTTCAAAGTCATTGTTAAGTGTTCATTGACTTCTAATGTAGTACTACCAGCTCATGTGACATGTCCAGTACTCGTGGGTCTTGCCGTTTGACAAGTCTGGATCTGGGCTGTGGAGTTGGAAGTTCAATCCTCTGACTCGTGAATTTGTGAAAAATCAAACTTCAAAGTTTTAGCAATAATTTTCGGCCGACTCAGATTCCACTATCCTGGTCTGAATGCTGCAGCAGGGGCCTACGTTATGTGTACATTATGATACTTAGTGTACCGTGTTGCGTGCAGAAATTCCGAGTTTCTGCCCAGGTTTCAGACCAAACATGCGCGAGTTATTTTCAGGACACGGACCCTATTATAATCAGTAAAGCAGCACAGACTACGCTACCGAATATAGCTTGTCTTTCAGACCAAACCACTACTGTGTTTTTCTGTCTATGTACTTTATTCATGATTATTATTGAATCCTTACTTGCAGATATAATTATGGTTCATTGCAAGATTATGAGTATGCTGATGCTGAAAACATGCTGTGCAGTAATCACCCATACCATGTTATGACGAATACACCGGAGCTGGCATTACCCTCTCTTTTACAGACACTGAGCGAGATGTGTGGCTGAAGCTGTTTCCACTTGCGTGCACAACTGACAACATCAGAAGTGTGCACGTATACTACACTGACAGCATCAGAAGTGTACACGTATACTACACTGACAACATCAGGAGTGTGCACGTATACTACACTGACAACATCAGGAGTGTACACGTATACTACACTGACAACATCAGGAGTGTGCACGTATACTACACTGACAGCATCAGAAGTGTGCACGTATACTACGCTGACAGCATCAGGCATGAACTTTGTGCTAATTGCAACGTGTGCTCGCGTTTTCGTTGATTCGATTTCTTGCCCCCACTTTCTTCATTTTTATTTTAACTTACTATGTGTTACATATTGTATGGGAATTGCCTCTTTGCAGCCTTTTGAAGTAATGGAATTTTTCTTGCGTTTAAAGTGGTTAACTTGTTTTGTTTCAATTTTAAAATACTCACCATGATGTATAAAGATTCCTGTTTTGCAAGCGGTAATTAATTTATTCAAGTATTTAAAAGTTACTATCTTTATCAGTAAGTTTTGGAATTTATTAAAATCTTCAACTTGGGGAAATATACGAACGTGAGCTTTGATGGATAGATGTTGTAGAGCTAACCTGGTGTTTATTGTACCGGTGACAGCCTGTTGTTACACAGTCTAGGAACAAGGCTCTGTATGGTCCCTTGCTCCTCGAACGCCTCTGCTACTTCGCTCGTTACGCCCTGTTTGATGTACAGTATTGTCTTGAATGATTTTTAACTCAGCAGCTCCCCGCTGGAAGGAAAGTTGGTCGAATTACGAATAGACTTGTAGCGTATTAGCAGCCCCTAGTTTGAGTTATGTATTTTAGACCAAACACATTACGTTGTTCAAACCTGGAACAAATGCATTCAGTTCCATAGCCTCTATTTGGTGCGTCAACTTCCTAATATTCATTTATCGGAGCACTTGTGCCTGCAATTGTTAGTGATTTGTCCCGTTGTGTAGAATTCGTTACACGGTCTTCATTGAATTATTACTTCTCAGGAATCTAGGGGCGATATTTTAGAGCATAATTCAGACGGTCTTTTTCACGAAGACAACTAGATTGTTTTATGTATTAGACATGCAACGAGCTCGGCTGCAAGTAAGGTTTCTAAACTTATGAGGCTTAGACACTCGAAAACAACCAGGATTATGTATGGTGAAGTAAAACTGAGTCATGTCTGTTAAAGCGTTGATGCCTGATATACGCATACTTGATGTTAGATATTGTGAATAATTATTGATCTTCGAGCGTTTGTAATGCAGTTACTTTGGTATGAGCATAAAAGCTTTTGTTTCCAATTACAGTTTCTTGTCACTTAATTAGCTGTAGTGCGTACATCTACACATTTATTTAAGATGAGTGATAGTCATCTGTTAGTTCCTTACTAACAAATAAAAAATCAGAAAAGATCATTAAGTACACGGGAGTGTTTTGTCGTGGCAAGTGTTGATGGATTATCGTTTGAAGGTTTGTGTAAATTACTTGATTCAAGCAATTTGGTGCCGTCAAAACATTGTGTCTAATTCACTTTATGGTAAGTGAAATGGCTAAAGAAATTTTACGTTCGCCAGTTTGTTACTGTCAAATCCATTCAAGTTAGGCCATATTTTCTTGTAAACAGTGAGTTAAGAAGTTGCTCCTTCAGGAATACATTTGGAAATGATTTTTTCCTATATAAGTATTTCTCTTGTCTGTAACGAACGGCGAATTAAGGTAATTTCCTCTTTTGTATATATTTGCGTGTCTTTGACTGCTTAAAGTTTACAGCTCTAGCAGTAGAACTTAAAAAGACAGTAATTGTTATACTCCTACTATTCGTTATACTCTGCCATTATTCATGTTTTATCAAGATATTTCTTTTCTTACTTTTTCGGAAATTACATGTCTACAGCCCAAGCTATGTTTTGAGCCCTAGTTTTGATTAGAACTTTGCTTCTTCATATGGCGAGGGCTATGAACATTATCAGCCATGCTCGCACATGCGGTCACGGACAACTAAGGTCCGTCTACCACTGAGGTTTTGGTGGGGAGTGCGATTTTTGCGATTCCAGAGTCTAAGGCCTGTGGTGGAGTTGTTGGCCTACACTGCATGGAACTGTTTGGGAAGAATCCAACTACAGGTGTCTGATTTTTGTAGTACACTTTGTTTTTTCAAGAAGAGGTAGTATGCGAATAAGATAGTTACTAGTAAGCTGTTTTCTTTGTTTCATAGTTGACTCAACTTTCTCCATATTTGTTCAGTTTCAACCCTTATTGCCTTTACTTTGTCATTTAAATAGGTTTTTTCTCTCAATGGTGTTATTTCATCAGAATTTTTTTGCCTTTGAAGAACAATGTTCAGAATTCTACTTATCTATTACAACTATCTCGGTAATTGTATATGCTATATTTCATTTTTGTTAACCATAGTAGCACCGTTAACTATATCTGGCCTAATTTTTCTGTCTTTGTAATTACAGAACGTGAAGCGTGCTTGTTTCCTCCGTATAAAAATACATAGTGGTTCACAGTCCTTCTTTCTTTTGCCTTTCATGCAAACTCAGTTTTTATAGCATTTTTCGTGCGATATTCATTCCCATTGATTGATATTATTACATAGGTATTTTGTTGAAATTTTTGTTGCGACTTATTCTGATGCCCTGAAAGTTGAAGTTTTAGTGTAATTGCGAGGATCTTAGGATTTCAAACTTTAAAGTGACCTTTGTGCGAAATTAATTTTTGGTTCTACTACTCAAGCAACGTTGACGATCATTTTTATGGTCGACTTCACCTTCTTGTTACTTGTGTGATCGGGTGAACCAAAATTTCACTCAACATGAAAACTGGCGATGCAAGTGAAACTCTCAACAAAAACTTGTCAGTTCACTCCAGTTGTGGAAGAGTTAATAGCACATTTATTTATTTCTATGAAGATCGAACGAGTTTCACTGCTTTTTTGGCAGAAATACCGCCCTTTTTCTTTCTCAATATCCTCTTCCGCAATAAAAACAGTTAAGTAGATCACTAAAGTTTTTGACTGATGACCAGCTCGTTGTTCTACGCTGTTATAAGCTAGATATTTAAGTTCAACCCAATATCTATTAGCCTCATCTCTAGCTACCGTCGTGTTTCACAGCAACCAAAGTTGAGTACAGCTCGGTAGCTGTACGTAGAGTTACTCCCTGTAGACAAAAAGTTCAACCCTAAGCTTCTTCCTAGGAGTCTGACTACCGATATCTACAGACCATTATAAACATATGGTCGATACATGCGAGAAATAAAGTTTTATGCATGTAAAAGATGACCAATAATTGTTGTTGTCCATCTTTGTATTTAGTGATAACCTAAATTAACGTTATGACGAACCAGAGAACTGGACTCTCATGTTCAACACTAGCCTTTTGGTGTTACTTCGGACACTAGCATGAAGCATACGTGTGCGCTTATGGTCTCACGATTGAGGTACACTTAAGTAAAAAATGTGTGATAAGCATGACTATGGCTCCTTCTAGTGCAGTGGCGCTGCTCTACTTAAGTGTGGTAGTTGGTCACTTGCCGAAGGAGAAAGGACGTAGCTGTCCTTGTCACCAGAGCTAACTTCAAATCATTACTCTTACTGGAAGTGCTGTGATCTGGAATTCTATCCTGGTACAATGTGATCGACTTAGTGCTCCTCAGTTCCTCACCGTAGAACTAGTAGCATTTGTTGGCTTGAACCTAACTGTGTGGATCAGTTCCAGCATTTTGATGGGCAGAAGAAATTGATGATCAGTCCAAAAATTTAAGAGTAGTTTCTGATAGGTAGGTTTTACTTCTGTATGATAGGGAGGGTGGTAGCAGGGACTGTGAGTATTGTACATTTACCGACTGGAGGGATTACATTCCTATTATATCGTATTGTGGTTGGAGGGTTAAAACTTTTATTTCGCTGTGTGGTCTGTTGACATTTGTGTTCTGCGCAATATAACTCGTAATGCTGTGTCCTGAATGGACTACAGCTTCTGTTGTGTACGAGTAACAGTACATGTTGAGACTGGACTTGCGTAGTTCAGGACAGAATATATTTTGCATTCTTTTTTTGCCGAAAATTATTCTTGTCAAAGCTTTTGCTGTCTTCAGCCTATGCTACAAATAGAGACAAGGTTTTTACGTAAGATCAAAGGAAAATATTAAATAGCTTCGTGGGTATATTTATTGTTGCAAGTTAGTGTGAGTTCGTGCTCGTATTCTGGCATCTACAGTTGACCTAGAGGATAATAGTTAGTTTTCGAGGAAATAGACTGATAGGGTGTTAGTTATTCTCTACTCTTTTTTCTTCAGTAAACTCTCAATCTGTCTATCGGGTGTGCAGAATTAGCCAATTCTGAACTGTTATTGAAGTTCCTAAGACTGTGTTATGTCGAAAAGCCAGACACTTAGCTGGAACTCATCCTAACTGAAGATGATGATGATGTAATTAGAAGAAAAATACTATATATTACTCGCAGAAGAAAAGTGTTCTCTGGTTTCCTGGGTCTTTTTGTCGTTACATTAACACGTTTCCTGCGATTGCCTAGCCGGTACAAATCTTTAGTTTGTACTCATAGTCCGTAAAAAGCTTTGAAAAAATTACAGAACATAACCTGAGTGACCCACTGGTGGGTCACTTCGCAGGAAATGTGTTTACACATTCATTGCGGTATGACCCACCAGTGGGTCACTCAGGTTAGGTTCTGTAATTTT
>VCRD01002867.1:65582-79818 GCA_006783055.1 Trinorchestia longiramus | reverse complement strand
GAGAACAGATGTAAAAGCAAATTTCAGCCCCATCACAATGGGAACTATTGCTCGATTTTGCAGCGCCAAAAAAGGTTGCTTCACAACCAGTGAAAACAAATATTAGACGTTAGTCGATCCTCGTTTTGATTAATAAAATTTATATTCAATTCATGATTTTTATGTGATATTACAAAATTATGCTAGTCTCAATATATGGTCACCACTAAAAATAATTTTATTATGTTGTCATTTCGATTTTAGACATTCCTGATTCCATATTAGAAAGTGACAGGGATTCTTAACCAGCGATGTGAATTAGTGAGCTCTTTTATTTCTAGAATTGGTTCGCTATGTAAACAAAATGTCAATTTTGTGACTTAGGGAATGCGTTTATTTTCCGTAAACCCTGAATTACATGAAGTTACTTAGTTTATTGAAAATTAATAAACAAAAAGGCGTAGTTATCATTAGGCTATAACCACCGAGGTCTCAGAAGCGGATGTCACTTGACTAATCTACTGCTTGACACTTTGAATCAAGATAGAGTCTTCAATGAAATCAAGGTGCTGACTTCAGGGGAGCACCCTAATAAAATTCTACAGGGTGTCTCAAAAAAATATACTCACCCTTTAACCGTTGCTAACATGCTGTCTTCTTTGTGTTGCAGGTGTGAGGTTTGAACCTTTGCGAACATGATTAAATGTGATTAAAGAGTCATGTTCGCAAAGGTTCGAACCTCACACCTGCAACACAAAGAAGACAGCATGTTAGCAACGGTTAAAGGGTGAGTACATTTTTTTGAGACACCCTGTATTTGCGCCATTTTCATTGGGAAATTAATTTCTTATTTTTTTGCCATTATAATTTGCAATACTTATTTAATTTATTTATTAAATAAATAATAATTAATTATTGAAAACAATTTACTATTGTTTACAATTCACTATTAAATTATACAATTACAAGAAAGTGTTGCAAATTTCGACGGAGAAAATAAATTTTATAGATCTGCAGTAGAAATGACTGCTTTGTGCCCTATTCTTTCCTTTAGTTTCTACATTTTCAGTAACATTTTTGGAGTGACTGCTTTACCAACTCTTGAATTCGATTTTATTTCAGTTGTGTAACGAAAGTAATTTCTACTACTATATTAATACAACGATCTGTAGAATATCATGCAAGTGCTTATTAAAATATGATAGAAAATGAAAACACCGTAATTTGACGGGCATTGCAATTCATTAAAAGTGATAGGTACGTTCAGTATATCCTGTGAATCAATAGCATCGTCGGTACATGTTGTATTCAAATATGCTGCTCATTCTTGACAATTACTACTTTATTTCTACTAGATCACCAGTATGATATGAAAAGTAACATGAATGTTAAATTCGGACAAATAAATGTGTATAATCAAAAGACATCATACATTCGTTACCTTTCAATTGCCTTTTAAATTCAATATGATAAACTTGATGGCTTGTGTAGTAAAGCTTTAAAATTCATGGTAGCATTTTGTGAGCAATCAGTCGGAGAATTCTCTGTAAGATTTTCCCTTGTACTGAGCGCGCAAGATCAGAGTGTATGAACATTTTCTTGACGCGTGAACAATTCGCGCTTTTCTTTAAGCCATCGGTGTTTCAAAACGAACATTTTTCTAGTGTGTTACCCATATCAACTTTGGCGTAGATTTTACGGAAGCTTTTGTCGGTACCTGAACCCGATTATGTCCCGAGCCGATCTTATCGCACTCCTCAGTGAAATATTTTTCAGTGCCGTTTGGAGCAAAGTTTCCTGTAATCCTCCATAGTTGGTGGAGTTGACGACCTTCTTTCCTCGCCGTGCTCACTGAAACGCTTCTACCTCTCCCCAACTTTTTCCACGATCCTCTTCATGGCAATTTTTTTCTTTCTAAAGTTTCTCAATTGCGTTATTTCTCTGTTCGAAACTCGTTGACGATTCACGGCTTTTGATAACTTTTCCTTGTGACGTTTTATTGGAATATCTGAAGTTGGGGCGGCGGTGAGAGCTCGCATCGCTCAAAGTTTCACTTCTCTCTATTATGTTTAGTCTGAAATTCACTCCTGCGATCTCAAAAACATATAATACAATTAGATACCGAATTCAAATAGGTTTTTAAAACATATTTGTCGGTTTTTAAAACATATTTATCGAATTTACAATTGTTTTAGTGAATTAAGACATATAAAATTAGAAGCAATGTTCAAATCGATGCATGTATATTTAATTTTATCGTAAAATTTAGTAGCTCTTACGCGTTGTTTTACACATTAAATGTGCCCACCTTAATATTGGCTTGTGGTTATTTTTATTCAACATGAAACTAGTTTAACGAAACTAGTGTTGGTGACAGCAGAAACTTGTACCCCAGCCGTTTCACCGAAAACTATTCTAGAATGATCGTTGACAGAACATCAAATGGAACGTATAATAAATTTTCTTACTTTACGAGACATCGAATTCAGAATCTGAAGTAATTCTTTTTGTCCTCACTAATTGATGCAAAGTTCGATCACAACTGGCTTTTTTCACTTTTATAAAACTTGATTGAAAAAATTTAAAACCTAATTTTGGTAGAGTTTATCTCTTTTTTCTTGCTGTAATAACTGTATTTTCGGAAATATTTTTCTCTATTGAACTCCACTTACTCTTTGCGAATCACTTAAATTATAATGATGTGTGGTATTCAGTACAGAAAGGTGTAGTTTGCATGCGTTTGAATGCCGCTGCTTTAACGACAAAGCTCTCCAAGTCCTCGAACAGCCGGTGCTGACTTAGAATAAAGGACTTCTGCTCCTATTAAGTATCAGGAGACTTTTACATTGTGACTTGGAAGTTGAGGTGACAGTCTTGTTTGCTGGTATGTTGTCGCTAATTGTCATTTTTTGATCCAATAACTGAGATCAATAAATATCGAGTCACTGTTTATGCATGTTGTTTGAGTTTTTTTAAGTGTAATATTTTATTCGTAATATATACTGGTTTTTTGCCATCATTAACTTCTTTGCCATTCTTTCAAGTTGTATTTTCTAGGAACCATACATACTACGGGTCTGTTTGTACGGTATTTTGAATAATTGGTTTTACTGATAATTTAGATGGATTTCATGTCTCATTCCGCCTTTGTGTTGCAATTGGCTGTGTTTGCGTGCTTCGAACTGCCTCTGTGTGTACTGCAAGCTACTGCTGATGGAACTCGGCTGCATTAGTTAATACAAAGAGTTAAATTCTCATCCACTCCTGATTGAGATGTGATACAAAGGGAACAACTACGAGGTTCATTTGAGTGTATCTGACTCATACTTACGGAGAGGTATGCGCACACTAGAGCAAGTGCTGGTACTGAAACTTTTAGTATTACACAACTTTCGATGTGTATTTATTGACGGCTTTGTGGAAGCTTCCATTGTGTGTCATTACATTTGGTTTCTGAGTATACTCCCTTAATGGTGATTTCTCTCCCTTAATGACCTGCCTCTCATCTGGGACAGCATAAAAATCTATTTTCTTTTGCCTTTCCTTCTTTGTTAGGAATGTCGTAATTTTTCTGGGGTCTCTTTGCTGTGCAAAACTCAAGTGGCAGAGACAGCTGGAAGACCTACTTTCATTTTCTCGAGATATTTCCTGCCTTTAACTGTTTGTGACAATTTTTTGGCTCCTTTTTGCTTGAAATGGTGAATTATGTTGCTGTGCGATTTTCTGTACTGTTACTCTTGTATTTGAAATGATTTTTTTGCGTTATTTCATAGCACAACGCTTAAATAAAAAGCTGCAAAGGCCAGCACTACTTTTAATTAGGTTAAAAATCATGATTATAAGCTTTACTCACTGAAGTGTTTTTTCTTGAGTGTCATAGCAACCAAATTAACTTTTTATTCGCTAATTGGTTTTTTAAACCCTCTTTATTAATGATACCACTTCAACCGTTGTACGTTGATGTATGAAGAATTTCTTGATGTTCATTTTAGTGGCGGTGGGACTCGAGGGGAAACGTACGTCTGCTTCTCAAATGCTGTAGCAAGTCGGTGAAGTTAACCGCTTCGTGTTCTGATTCGAATAATTTTAATATTCCCGAGAAGCTGTTTCTTTGGGAAATAAAGTAAATTTAAACTATGAAAAACAATCACTTTGAACGTATTGTACACTTAGTACCTGCGTGTGTATATGAAACACCCAGTACTCGTGTCATATTCAGGCATAGCTTCATCGTAGGGTTTTAACTTACTTTTTTGACCAGTGCGTCTGTAAAAGCGTGAACCAGCCGCTCGTGTGGATGTGCCACTGAGAACAGCATCTCAGCGAACAGTACGCCACTTGTGTCTGCTTGCTTACTTGATCCTTCGCAGCTCGAGGGTCTCGGACGGCATCTCAGCATGCCGTGATGAGTTTGTTTCCCATTAGCAACAACAGTATGACGTTGTCACTGCGTGTCATTCTTTGTCATTCCTTCCGTTTTTTGTCAAGGTCATTGATTGCTTAACAGTTAACAGCATTGACATTTTGCTCTGAAAAATGATAGTCTCTCGTTAGGTTCTGTGAAAATGTTTACAGGCAATATCGATGATTATTTCGCTAGGCTATAAGAAAATCAATCATCATTAATTTTATTCTCGATGGAGACTAGTTTTAATTAAGGTTGGCGTTTGTGCGCTTTATGGTAATTCATCCATGAAAAGTTTACTAAAATTTGTTAGGAAATTGAATTTCTTAGGTAATGTCATACATTCAAACTAATCGCAATCGTAGGGCTGCCTAGACTCGCGTACGATGCTGACGATGAGCTCACTGAACATGAGCTCGCTGAACATGAGCTCGCGACGATGCTGACGATGAGCTTGCTGAACATGAGCNCATGAAGTCATGATAGTCTTCACTGTGTCCTACAGTCATGAAGTCATGATAGTCTTTACTGTGTCCTACAGTCATGAAGTCATGATAGTCTTCACTGTGTCCTACAGTCATGAAGTCATGATAGTCTTCACTGTGTCATACAGTCATGAAGTCATGATAGTCTTCACTGTGTCCTACAGTCATGAAGTCATGATAGTCTTCACTGTGTACTACAGTCATGAAGTCATGATAGTCTTCACTGTGTCCTACAGTCATGAAGTCATGATAGTCTTCACTATGTCCTACAGTCATGAAGTCATGATAGTCTTTACTGTGTCCTACAATCATGAAGTCATGATAGTCTTCACTATGTCCTACAGTCATGAAGTCATAATAGTCTTTACTGTGTCCTACAGTCATGAAGTCATGATAGTCTTCACTATGTCCTACAGTCATGAAGCCATGATAGTCTTCACTGTGTCCTACAGTCATGAAGCCATGATAGTCTTCACTGTGTCCTACAGTCATGAAGTCATGATAGTCTTCACTGTGTCCTACAGTCATGAAGCCATGATAGTCTTCACTGTGTCCTACAGTCATGAAGCCATGATAGTCTTCACTGTGTCCTACAGTCATGAAGTCATGATAGTCTTCACGGTGTCCTACAGTCATGAAGTCATGATAGTCTTCACGGTGTCCTACAGTCATGAAGGTCTTCTATGTCCTACAGTCATGAAGTCATGATAGTCTTCACTGTGTCCTACAGTCACGAAGATGGATAGTTGATGAACTCCATCTTATGTACACAGTGGTAGTGAAGTACTCGACTAGACACAAGAACAGGGAGTGTAAATTTTTTCTTAATCTGATGTGTTTATTGAGTTGAAAAGTGTTACTTTTCTTCCTCATTGCGTGGTAGAATTATTTTCATTTTTCATGAGTGCAATTTCCCTGTACGAGCAAACAAATTAAGGCATAACTGGTATTGCCTTGGACGTCTCTTGTGTGTACAATTGATAGCACTTTTGCTTCAGCTATGATTAATCAATTCAAATTCTCAATGTTTGCTTCATATATATTTTGCAATACTGTCGTATACCCATAATATTATATATATTTTGTACGTTTGTCATATTTTTACGCCGTACATTTATCGTTCTTATTTAGAGCGACTAAAGACTTTCACTAAAATTTTTTTAGTATTATACGTTGAAAATCGCTTCTGGTGATCAATAATTATTCATCCTGTCTGCATTGTTTGACAGATCAGTTGAAATAATTTTAAAAATACTTCTTTTTTTTAGCTTACGGAATTATTTTTTTATGCTTCATATTTGTCGGTACACAAGTTAATGCAAAAAATAATGAAAACACTAATGAAATACACGTTACAAATTCCGTAGACTTTCATATCACAGTGTGTGATAGGTACTTAAATCTACCCTGTAAATTCCGTAGACTTTTAAACGTTATTCATTGATCGTGATGCAGGTATTACTGTTATGCTACCTCTGTCTGATTTTGGTCCTTCAGTTTTAACACATTATCTACGCATTGTTAATTTTAACTATGAGCTACATTGTTACTTGAACTCGGTCTAAAACGGATCCTCAATTTAAACGTGTACCATCTGCTCATAAGAAGAATGGTTAACTTCATGTTGAAGTGTAAGTAATGGACAATATGTCACGTACTGTTTGAATTTTATCCCCGTAGCATGACGCAAGCGCTGATAAACTAAAGTATTATTTACTTCTGTGGGATGGATTATTTTTTTGGGGTAGTTCGGCCTGAACTTTCACAATGGGTTAAGCTATGCAGTCGCATGGCCTTCAGTTCTGTGCTTGCTGGGAAGTGCCAAGGCCTGGCAGATAACGCAATGAGTGGCATCTTCAATTTTTATGAGGAAATTTAAACTAATTTTATAGTCATGTTGCGTAGTTGTTATGCTTGTGTTGGTGTATGTAGCAAATAAAAATCTATTTCATTTTTTTTGCTTGAAGTACTTGTTTGCGAGTTTCATATTAAGCAGTTGAAAAAAAATCGAGGCAAACTTATGATTCAAAAGCGGAACGACTGTTTTGAAGCTTGCTTGTTCACGAGCGATTTTCTGTTTTCAAGGTAACCGCCATGTTTTATGTGCGTTATTTTTTCAAGTCACTACTTGAAATTCATTAAAGAAAGCTAAGAAGGTCTACTTCGTAAATAGTTTATTACTACACACTTAAAAAGTAAGGTTAGCTTTTGTGGAGATTTTCGGATCACCCTTGGATTTAATTTTTTTCAATATTATTTTACGATTAAAAATCAAATGAAAAAAAGTTGTGAATCACGAATATCTGAATACGAACGTCGTAAGTTGAAAATATTCTCCTGTAGTTCAGGATGTTTTTAATTGAAAATTGATGAACAGGGTTGTAGTGATGCATTTTAAATTGGAAATCCCGTACAAGTTACTATTCAAGCATAAAAATTGTTACTGAATATATAATTCAATGCGTTGTTTTTGTATCAGACAATTAAATGCTGGCTGATGCGGGTCTCTCACTCCCGATTTTTATTCACAGGGTAAATACTCAAGCAGGTGTGCATTAAGCCTTTTTAGAATACATTGGAAAGTTAGGTTTAATATTCTCATTGGTATCATATAAAAACAATAAAACTAATATTTTAAATAACTAGTGTTGAGAGTGGTATCAATTGTATAGAAACTATTATATTTTTTTGCCGAATTACGAGTTTAGTTCCATTTCGTGTACATAATCTACTCTGATATCCAGTGTGTTTTAACATTTTTCTTGATTTGCTTACCGTTCTATATATTTTCTTGTTACAATAAAACTTTCAGGATGAACAACGCACATTAGCCATTTTTCTCGCTAAGCATTTCACTCGTCAAGTTGTGTATGCAAACACAATATTCTCAGGCAAGAGCCTGAAGTGCACGAAACATTAAGGTTTCCCTCTGTGATCTCGGCACCTTTCTGCCCATTTCTCTAGTGCCCTTGAGATTCTGTTCACCCTCTCCACGCCTTCCCAGACTTTATGCCCTCTTGACCCGGCCACGTGGTCGATGATTCTCTCACTGATTTTTTAGTCCTAGTATATGTGCTTCTGTTAACTAGATCCATGTGTGAATGTTTATAAATATGCCTCCTTTACAATGCACTGTTTGAATAAATACGAACCGTTTGTTTACGTTCCTGTGCCGCAATTTTCTTTTATATTTTGGCTCTACAATTAAATGCGCCTATTTTATCTCTTGGTTGGCTTGCATTACAGGCAGTGACCAAATTTTATAGTTTAATTGTAATGCTACAATATTCATTTTATAGTAACATACATGATCACAATCCCATCATTATCGAGAGATGCTTTACGCCGAACCAGAGCATTTTCGCCGCCGCCGAATCCATTGCTCGCAGTGAGCAAGTGTGCGTTCTTTACTGCAGGGTGTTTCTTCCCTTCAGCTGTAAGCTCAGCCATTTCCCTTTGTTCACCACTAACACATCATAGCTAGCTTCAACTTCGCAAAAATGCATGTCGTGGTAAAAAACGAATAAAAGCCGAGGCCGAAATTGGGGCTGCGTTAAAAAATCGTATCCGATAAACAATTTCTTTCTTATATGGTCGTTTGCATTTTGATAAGTATGCAAAAATACTGATTAATTGTATGGTTTAATTAGTGTGTAGAAGTACGATTCTTACCGTTCTTGGATGGGTGCTTATCTACTTGTAAATAAATGCGCCTTCTAATGACTTTTTATAGATACTCATACATAAGTATGGTAACTATCAGTAATACTTATCTATATATAAGAAGATAATTACGTGTGTGTCTCAGTAGTTGCGTTTAAAATTTCCCATTAAAGCAGGACGCGACATTCTTTGTTTTCTTTTGGAGTTTGTATGATCCCCATAAATTGCTGGCTCGCAAAAAATAGTTTGCTTAAAAATTTTCGACTCGTGAGTAAATGTTTTGCTGTGCATAAGTAAATTAAAACATTTCTTTTTTCCATGTTTAAGAGAACGGGAAATAACTTTTTTATCATATGTCTTTCGTCCAGCAGTAGTCGACATGAAGGCGTCCGTCTAGGCGAGCCCCAGACTACTGCTGCTCGAATTTTCCGTGTTTTGTTATGTACCAGGACGCGAGTGATCGGACCACTTGTACAAAACGTGTTTAATTTTAGCTGCTGTTTTTGTTTCGTCAGTTACTCACGGATCTCTCAGGCAGCGTTTTTATCAAGTCCATGCATATATAACGAATGCTTCAGAATTTAATGTGAGTGATCAAATATGTAGCTTAAGACTGTAATTGTGAATCAACGGATAAAAAGAATATTTTTCCTTTTTTGCACCACTTGGTATCTGATTTGGTAAGTCGTAGCGTACTATTCGATCCGTGATGCGTATGATAAACCTAATTTTAATTTGAACTTTTCTGCTGTAGTACGCATCTAATATAAAAAAACTATGGAAAAGTATGGGGAGTTTTATCTTTACTATTCACATGTAAATCGAACATTTATGTGACCACACTAAGTGATTTTTTGTCTATAAAATCGTGTAGTATTAATACAATGACGCGTGCTAGCGTATCTTTCATCATACGTTTGATATTTTTACCAGTTTAAAACCTGGTTTCGAAGTAAGTATTCTGAGCCAAAAGGAATTTCACGACGATACACGCTTTCATTGCTCCGGTCAAACAATTACACTTCTTGGTCTTTCACGTGTTCAAAGTAGGCCGTTTTTAGGAAGAAGTTATTTAATTATTAATCTTGTGGAATTTTGCTTAGTTTTACTCCAACAAATGAAAAATAAAAAGCTTAAACTCCATGAAAAAATTTATTCGATCTTTTCTATTTCAATTTGTTTCAAGAAATAATCATTCTTAGATTTGGAATCGTCCAAGTTTTGGTGCAACGGTGATAAAAATACAGAAGTATTCATTGAATAGCTTTGAACTTCTGCCGTTTTAGCGATAGAAAAATTGCAGCACTTAACACGTTGAGTGCGGTTGCCTAGCCGGTGCAAATCTTTACTTTGTACATACAGTCACTAGAAAGCTTTGAAAAAATTACAGAACCTAACCTGAGTGACCCACCGGTGGGTCACTTCGCACTTAACGTGTTGATGTTCCGCTTGTTTTCTTGGGAGTTCAGTAGCGATGTAATACTCGTAAGTGCTGTATTCAGTATCAGATATGCTTGAATTAAAATTATGATGTCTGAAGGTGTTATTTTGAATTTCAACCACTGATGGTTGTGATACCGATGACAGTATCTTGATTCAAACAGTTCGTTCTCAAAGGATGTAACAATAATGAATTTGTATCGCTGTATTAATTTGTACAAGCGCTGCGGCATGCATTCTGATTAATACTCATGAAATTTTAACACTCTTAGACATACCGTTCCTGACTCTAGTGTTCTCTCTAGTATTTTGTAATTTGCTTTTGGAGCCATCAAAAATATTATTTATTCATTTGAACAAACATTTAAAATTAGTAGCGTTGTTCATAAAAACAGATTGATAAAAGAAGCACAGTTGAAGTGGCTGTCAGCGAGCGAGGGAGACAAGTGACGTAGCTCTCAGAGCTTGTATACCAGACTGGAGGCTTCAAGGTGCACGCTGAATCGTGTTAGGTCTCACGCGCGTAATTATGACAGACACAGCAAGCTCTCGCTGTCGCTGCAATTAACTTGCTTCTCATGAGTACCTTTGCAAGCAGCGCTCATTGCGTCATCTCATATTAGTTCTGTTCGAGCAGGACCTCCTTTTTTCCACTTGTGTCGCTGAGACACGCCTGATGATGTATTCTCGAGTCAGTCACAGAATGTGGTGCATTGTTTTACATTCTCTGGTAAATTCTCTAAACGTAAGTCACACTGAACCAAAATCATGGATTCTAGACCATTTATTAGTTGCTACGACTCATGGTTCAAATTTCGCACCATAACTTAAGCTTCTAATATTTCACGAAGCGTACGCCAAATTGCGTTGTTGAATATGAATTTGTCTTTAGCCCGAGCTGAAGTCGCCGGCCTTTTGAATGGCAATTAGAAATATGAATGTTTTAAACGTGTACTAGTGCTGATGCTGGCCATGGGATTAAATTTGATCTGGAACTAATTAATTCTGCGGATGTATACCGGCCAGGCTTTGATTCTGTCTAATCAGCTTTTTGGCTAATCATCGACATGAACTGCATTCAAATCGTCAAACTTTTCACTCGTTCTCTCTGAGGTCTCAAAAATCTCTCAATTTCGCTAGAACTGTGACATTAGTGGTTCATTTTGGCATGGTACCAATTATTAGAATTGTTGGGGATGCGAGCAGTGATCTAGTTGAGCACCCTCCACTCTTGACGTTCAGAAATCACACGCCATTCCGCCTATTGAGACTTTTTTGTTTGACCCTCGTACTTCATGACATGTTTTATTAGGGAGATACTTTCTTGAACTCCTCATTTTGAGATGAAATTGTGTTGCTGCAATTTCCTTGCGTAATCATCTTCGGTAATTTCACTCATGGTCATAATACTGAGAGCCACTGGATTATATTAGTAGTTGGTTCTGAGCAGTCATCATATGTGTTGTGATCAAATATGCGTTACGTTATATTAGATAGTGTTTTTAGTGGCACATCCTGGAATTCTATTCTAAAAGCATCTTTTTATCCTGCCATCTCCCACTTGCAGGAGCTCATTAGCCTGTTTTGGGCCGCCAATTAAAAGAACGTAATCTTTTGGGCTGGCTTTGCTGACATCATCCTGAGCGAACGGCTAATTGAGAGCGCGCCTTATGTCTTGTTCTCCTCGAAATGTTCATTATTTGAGCTTTGACTTGGGTTTTCACATGTTTTTTTTACTGATTACCGAAAATAGCATTCTTGCTCTTCCCCACTTTTCCTCGCATGGTTAAGATATTTACAATCGAGCTAAGCAACTCCTGTGCTTGTTGAGCTTGTCTTAAATTAGGTAATTACAGTCAGTAATTTAACAACTTTTGTTCAACTCACTACACTCTGAGCCTTTTACTTCTGTTCAAATAAAAATGAACATCCCAAGATCCATTCCTACGGATACAAGATCAGAATGCAGTTATAGCTCTCTTTTTATTAATTTTCTCAGCCAAAATTTATCGTCTCATTGGATATCTATTAACAGTTTTTCCCACACTTTTAGTTTGAATTGCCTTGCAAGTTTCAGATTTCTTGAAAGTTTTAGGAACCATCAATTCCATGATTCATTTCATCGTTTTTGAAGGATATACTTTCGATGTAGTCTGTGCACCGAATTAAACTCCCAATTTTTTTAAAACAAGTTTTGTTTGGTGCACGATGTCAAATTCATAGGATTTGTTTTTATGCTAGTGATTAGATTTGCGTATTGATTGATCAATGGGATATTATTTCTTGAACTAAGTTCGTCGATGAATTTCGAAGAAAGTATAGATCAAGATGTCTTAGGTTACAATCGCGTGAGAAGCTTGATGTTGCAAGTCAAAAATTAAAGTTATGTTGGGTTTGCATAACTGGGTCACAGTTTCGCGAGCTGGTCAATGATACACTTAATACCATTATACTGAGGACACTTGGCAAGCAGTCATGACTTTTTCCACACAGTCTGAGAAAACCTCTCTCATAACTAGAAGAATTTGCGATAGCCGTGGTGTAAAATTATTGAGCTTGGTGCTAATGGATATCCTACAGAATTATTTCGTCCGCTGCCTTTGGATTTCTACTCAGGTTACCTTGCATATATCACCGTATTGGATTTAACAAAGACATCGCTCTAATGGAGAACAGATGTAAAAGCAAATTTCAGCCCCATCACAATGGGAACTATTGCTCGATTTTGCAACGCCAAAAAAGGTTGCTTCACAACCAGTGAAAACAAATATTAGACGTTAGTCGATCCTCGTTTTGATTAATAAAATTTATATTCAAATCATGATTTTTATGTGATATTACGAAATTATGCTAGTCTCAATACATGGTCACCACTAAAAATAATTTAACATGTTGTCATTTCGATTTTAGACATTCCTGATTCCATATTAGAAAGTGACAGGGATTCTTAACCAGCGATGTGAATTAGTGAGCTCTTTTATTTCTAGAATTAGTTCGCTATCTAAACAAAATGTCAATTTTGTGACTTAGGCAATGCGTTTATTTTCCGTAAACCCTGAATTACATGAAGTTGCTTAGTTTATTGAAAATTAATAAACAAAAAGGCGTAGTTATCATTAGGCTCTAACCACCGAGATCTCAGAAGCGGATGTCACTTGACTAATCTACTGCTTGACACTTTGAATCAAGATAGTCTTCAATGAAATAAAGGTGCTGACTTCATGGGAGCGCCCTGATAAAATTCTATTTGCGCCATTTTCATTCGGAAATTAATTTCTTTTTTTTTGCCATTATAATTTGCGATACTGAGTTGTCATTGCAATGAAATACCATCGTGGCTAGAATTTATTTCAATTATTGAAAACAATTTACAATTAAATTATACAATTACAAGAAAGTGTTGCAAATTTCGACGGAGGAAGTAAATTTTATAGATCTGCAGTAGAAGTGACTGCTTTGTGCCCTATTCTTTCCTTTAGTTTCTACATTTTTAGTAACATTTTTAGACGTGACTGCTTTACCAACTCTCAAATTCAATTTTATTTCAGTTGTGTAACGAAAGTAATTTTTACTACTATATTAATACAATGGTCTGTAGAATATCATGCAAGTGCTTATGAAAATATGAAAGAAAATGAAAACACCGTAATTTGAAGGGCATTGCAATTCATTAAAAGTCATAGGTACATTCAGTATATCCTGTGAATCAACAGAATCGTCGGTACATGTTGTATTCAAATATGCTGCTTATTCTTGACAATTACTACTTTATTTCTACTAGACCACCCATATGATATGAAAAGTAACATGAATGTTAAATTCGGACAAATAAATGTGTATAATCAAAAGACATCATACATTCGTTACCTTTCAATTGTCTTTTAAATTCAATATGATAAACTTGATAGCTTGTGTAGCAAAGTTTTAAAATTCATGGTAGCATTTTGTGAGCAATCAGTCGGAGAATTCTCTGTAAGATTTTCCCTTGTACTGAACGCGCAAGATCAGAGTGCATGAACATTTTCTTGACGCGTGAACAATTCGCGCCTTTCTTTAAGCCATCGGTGTTTCAAAACGAACATTTTTCTAGTGTGTTGCCCATATCAACTTTGGCGTAGATTTTACGGAAGCTTTTGTCGGTACCTGAACCCGATTATGTCCCGAGCCGATCTTATCGCACTCCTCAGTGAAATATTTTTCAGTGCCGTTTGGAGCAAAGTTTCCTGTAATCCTCCATAGTTGGTGGAGTTGACGACCTTCTTTC